>JAJEKB010019413.1:81139-119347 GCA_022393335.1 Macrotrachela quadricornifera
AAAAAGTCAGTCCTATCAAATAACAAACACATGAAAAATTATGTTGACAATTTGATGCTACACTTGAGTTAGGGCTCATATCGATAGGATATTAATGATTAGTTGTACAATACAAAGACTAAATAAACATTTTAATTAATTTATTTAGGTTCAATTCATGTGAAGAAGAATGATGATAAGTAATATATTATAAACAAAATAACATTTTATTTTCCCTTATTTTAGTTCATCTCTTGGATTCTTCGCATGTCGAACAATACGGACCGTATCGTTCAACCTAGTTTTCTAATGAGGTTGTTGAACAGAACCTTCGATAGGTCCTACAGAATCTCATTCAAGAATTGGGAGTATTTTCTAATGGCTTTCTAACTATGTATTATCCGTATCATATTCTGAGTTTTTTCCATGAGCTCGGTTTATGAAGATAATTGCTAGAGTCCGCCTCTTGAGTCTATTCTGAACTTTTTAGATTTAACCGTCATATGGTTAGAAAGATATTCACTAATTACTCCTTAATTAATTAATTTGAATTTAGTAGCAGTTGAGAGCGCCAACATTCTTACATATCTCTATGCTAAAAGGATCCATTCAGTAGGAACATCCTTATAATAAATCATAGTTAATCCCTCGGGACGAGATGATCATGAAATGACTTTTAAGTGTCCCGTCCATCCCTGTTCAACATAATAATTACTTTAAAAAAAACATTTATTCTTGATCTAATGCTCGAGCTGACACATACCTTGCTTTATGATAATATAAAACGTCACTGATATTCGTCTTTCTATATCATATTCATCTTCACTATCAGTCAAAACAACAATAGCACAAGTCTTATCAGCAAGCATCTCTACTTAACAGTAACCTATGTTCTTCAATAATAAAATCACAGATATTATGTCTAAAAGTTGTATTGTTATTATACTGACAACCACAAATGGGCCGCATATCACCGTTTTTGTAGCAACTGTATTGCGGCACGCATCACATTATACAGTAATGTCTATGACTTTTCCGAAGAATCTCTTTTGGATTTTTGCATCGATTTGTCTGACCCACACATACCCATATAATTTGCATGATTTCTATCCAATTTTTTTCCAGAATATACATCGACTTATCTCACTCACTTCGCTTGGTCCTTCACAACTACGGATTTCTCATACACCAATGAATGTGGCTGCTGAGGACTATGAATATTGGAAGGATTTTTCATTCTTTGACAAATTTTTAGGACGAGAGTGAGCTTTAGAAGATAACTACCACAATCCAGATTTTGATCTCTATTAAAAGATCAATTATCAGGTAATAGAAGGAAAAATTTATTTGGCAATAATCCTTGTTTATAGCAGGTATTGTAGTTTTTCTACAGTTGGGCATTTGATAGAAAATACAAGAAGCGTTGCGAATATTTGATGATTGGATGATGGTCGTTTTGTTTTATCAGCTTGTGTTTGTTGAATATGCATTGGGAATAATACTTCGTATGTTGTGATTCTAGTGATTTATGTAAGATAAATGTAGTATCTGGAATTGATAGAGAAGATGTTTTATTTTTTTTTATTTTTCAAAAGAATAGAATGTGCTTATTACAGGAAGCTATGATAACAAATGTCGGATTTGTTTAAGTACCAACGACTAACTTTATATAAATTTGACAAGTGACGATTAATACAAATATATATATCATTTAGTGTTGTCATATGAATCGTATACAGAATATACATGCAAGATTATCCTATGAAATGAAGGAAGACTAACAAGTAAAAATGGTATTAAAATAAAATTCATGTTTATTCTAACGTTGTTTTTTTTTATAAACCTTTGGAATCTTGATGTAAATCGTATAAAATACCATTTTCATAATAAGAAAATCATGTTTAATCTAAAGAGAAGATGAATTAGCTTAATCAATCATCTATTTTCTTTTATATTTTTATGTAAACAAAAGCATCTTGTCAATTTTTGTGTACTCAAGAAATAAGTACATTATAGAATCGGTCAGTGTGTCTAGCCGGCCGACCGTTTACACAATAGCTCTTAAAAAAAGCAATCGCGATTATGATCAAAATTTTGCACACAGATTTGTCTCAACAATATCTTGGTCAAGAAATTGCTGAATTATAGCCAACAAAGTCATTATTCCATGTGCTTTTTTATGCAAATATTAACGTATTTCGGTTTTTATAACCATTTTTCTCCACTATTGTAAGGATCAAAGAGAGGATTTCAGTACCGATTAGAGGCTCTGTAATTTGTCCCGAACAATCTTGCGTGATTTCTAACTTTTTAAAAGTATGCTTTTCATCTTTAATCTCTTGTAGGAGCATGTTCTCTTAACTGTAGTTAGGATCTTAATCCCGAAATTGATTGTGCGTTTGCGTGTTGGTACATAGCGTAGTATTTCGACTCAATGTGGTACTATTTCATGAATCATCTTTAGGTGCTGAAATGCTATATCATGGAGTACCTCTAGACTCTTTGGTTCTGTATAATGGGGCACTGATAGATCGTCAAGAATGTATTATAAAAGTACCTAGAGGTCCTGCAGAACTATATTATGTGGTATCCATAAGTCGCTCTCAAAAGCTATATTAGAATAAACAAGTTTTCATTTATGCGAATAAGTAAAGGCGTCAGAACTAACTTTTCGCTGCGTCCTATGGAACAAAAAGAGAGCATCCGTTGGATTTAGGAGTATTTCATTAGAGCTGCTAAGGATGATTTATTTCAAACAATTTGATCGAAATCAGTCTGCTGGCACAATTTTTTTTCTTTTTGAAGTACAGATAACAATAGGATCTAAATCCGAGATTTTCACATTTATTTTACACCATTAAATCCTTCGTACATTTACGAATATATATTTGTGATTTTTGTGTGATGACATAGTTTTATTTTTTTTATAAGTCAATGGAAGAAAAAAATTATTAATCTTCGGTTGGTCGATTTAAATTTTTTGACTTCGAAATTTAAACCTTCCTCATTAGTAGGTCACGTATTACTCATCATACATTGATGTATATAACGGGGAAGAGGCGTTGCTTACGCATTCTTTTATCGTATTACTGGTCTTTTTCATTCAGGTAATATCATGTTTCTCATGCAACAGTGATCACAGCAATAAGTGAAAGGTATAAACGTGTGATTTTTGTATCTTATTTAGTTATTTTCTCTTCGTTAAGATTCGAAGCTACTGCATTTATTCATTCGTATTCAAATTTGATTATTCTCGAACATTATTTAACGGTAAATGCTCTATACTATTTCTAAGTAATCATAATAATTATAAAAATAATAAAGATGTGAACAGTAGATGTGAATATTAAATAGAGAAAGAAAACAAGACATAAGAGAGAACAAGAAACATTACAAAAGAGTAGAAAAGTTAGTTCTATTGAGTGGTATTTGTTCAAACTGATAATACGTCTCTTACATTGAATTTGTTTTTATTATTTAATATATTTATTTACTAAATATTTACTCTAATGGTAGATCGAAAAGTTCTCAGGCAAAATTTTGAAAACTGAAACTTATTTATAAGAGATATTAGCATAAAATTTTTCATTAAAGATATATGCAGTTAACTGGTATTAATAAATGACTAGTTGAAATTCATGTATATTTTCGAAAATAATGAGTAGAACTTTGAAATCGAGGTTTTGTCGGGCTTCCCCTTATCGTCTCACTTACAAAAACGTTCCTCAGAGGTTCTATCAACTAAGGTCAAACTCCATGGTGTGTAGTTTTATAGTGATGAGAGGACATTGAAAAGAAGATATTTTTATGAGTTTTCCTAAGTATCAAGAGCAAGAAAAAGGAGGCAATTAGTATTCCTATATGTTAGAAACCCTTGAATAAACTCTGAAAAATTATATTTAAAAATATTTCTTTGAAGGATATATGTTTAAAGAGTTTTGGAATAGTTTACAACACATTTCTACATAAAACAAAAGCTTCTTAAAATTATTTATGAGATAATTATAATATAACCGAAAGATAAAATTCATATGTAATGTTGATCTCGTATTTATTTCTAATAGGTTGATTCGACACGAACAATAAAAAGTTCTTTTATTGAAACTGAAGAAAAATAAATCATTCAGTTAAACAATAAAATAAAACAGTTAAGTACGTATAAATAAATTCTTAAATGAGTTTATTTTTAATTGATGAATATTAGAAAAATTCCGGTTTCAATTAGATAATTCATATACATATATTAGTAGAGATTACATTTGTTCTTGTCAACTGATTTGTTTTTTATAGGATAACGTGATTATTATGGACCATGAACTGATAACAATTGATCAGGCAACTAAAGAACGATCGTTTACATTTGATTCGATCCTTAATTCGGAGATGAGGCTAAATTTACATTATCCAAACAATATTTTCGATGTTAAAAACGCTTCAATAGATTCTCATGCAGTTGGAAGAGATAAGTATGTATTTTTCTAGATAGTTTCTCTTATGATCAATATTTTTTCAATAGGGAAAATGTTCTCTCAAAATTTCATGTAAAACACAAACGTTTGCTTCTGTCTGCTGTGTTCGTAAGTGTAGTAATGACTATTGGCATTTTAACGGTTTATTTTACATCACCAAAACAACCAGGTATGGTTTTTCGTCAAGTATTCGATTTGAAATTGTAAAGATTGAAAAAATGACGACACTTTCCTAATCGAACCTTGCACAATATAGATATCGCGATGAAAAATTCGATAATTCGGACAAAAGATGCAACTGTCAGTAAGAACACTATCGCCCCTCTTATGTTTAGTTGGCAGTAGAAGGTGGTGCCATCTATATGTGCGTCAGGTTATTAAGTATTTATGGCACAAATGGAGTAGCTAACTACCAGGCCTCGAAGCGGGCCACTCTTTTCATGACCTGGTCCGCGAGAGAATTTTTTCTCTCAAGAAAATATGTAGTTCATTGCGGTTATTACAAATATAATTGTGATAAAATACCCGGTACTATTTTGAGGGTAATTAGCGAAGATTATTAAACTCACAATAAAATTTTGTGCACGAAAATTGATTACTTTTTGAATGAGACGCAAACATAGTGTCAGACTGTAAAACTTCACAACACTTATTTTACGTAATGCGATATTTTTTTATATAATTTTTTAAGATAGGACCCAGAAAAAAATAAAATTTGAAGCTCATACTTTCAGATGATGGTCTATTTTTGAGATATTGCTCCTATGGTCACTCTTCCTTAATGAATATCAATTTTCTAAGATGAACCTTCGCGTGTAGCCGAGAGATGCAACTACTTTGATGAGTTGCTTGGATTTAATGTACTAGTAATTCTTCTTACATACTTCGAAAACAAAAAAAACACACTTATGCATTCTTTATCAGCAACAAAAACTCCTTGAAATTTTGATAGTAGAACAAATATCAGTTTTCACATACTTCATATTGATTGACTAGAATAAGATTTAAATAAAGGGAATGTAATGATTGACATTTTCAATCATTAAAATGATAGAATTTAATTGATGAAAATGATCATTTTTATCAAAAACCTTTCAAATGCATTGAAATGTGTAAGCTTTCTAATAGATAAAATGAGCATATAATTGAGAAAAAACAATAGTAGGTGTTGAGCCGGGCGGCCCGTTTCGAGATCTGTCAACTACCCCTTGTTCTGCAAAGCATAATGGAGACTGTTACCACTCTACTGGTACTGTGTATCCTTGATAATCTGACGCAGATATAGGGAACGCCAGCTCCTACTGCCCACCCGCAACAGGAGGGGCTCTAGTGTTCTGGTTACGTCGCTAGAACATTTCAGTTTCTATCAACAGAACCGTTAGAATAAACCGGTTCTTTTGGACAGTTACTCTGAATTTTGAACTACCATAGGTATAGTAGCGCATCGACTGTGGAATCTTGCTTGCCATTATCCTACGAGTAGAGTATAGAAACATTAAAAAAATTGTCTTACAAGAAATTCTGATCTAGATTGTGTGATTTTTGACTTTTTGGAATTGTAATTAATCATGTGACAAAAACAGCAAACATTGTTTTCCAAATTTTATGTAAAAATATATTTCACGTTAACTTACCATAGGAACTTCTCATCGTTTTGATTTCATGTCTTTATATATCTATAAAGATATAAAACATAACATTGAGGAATTCACTTCCAATTCTAACAACAATACAAACTATACATTCAAAACTACTTTTTTTATTTTCTTCTAAAATTAGTCTAAAACAAGAACAATAAGACTGACAAATGATCATAATATGATGCTTTGACAAATTATCAAGAGAATTAATTCAAAAATTAATGATAGTATTCTAATATTATCATCATTAGTACCTAACTATCACTTCCAAATGAAATGCAGAAATAGATGAATGAAAAATATTACTTTCATTTTTCTAATTCTTGAATCTAATTATGCAGTAAAATCATTAAACAGTAAACATTTAACCCTTTACGGCCGGGTGTTGCGAAAAGGCAACAATTTTGCCGTAGGGGGGTACGGGATTTTTTTAAAAGTCGGATGTGAAAAATTGATCCCTATAACTAAACAACAAAGAATATATAGAAAGATAACTTTTTGCTTGTTGTCTTCTGGTAGCCGGCCGTAAAGGGTTAAATTATTTTGATTTTCTGGAATTTTATTCCGAAACAAAACTACAACACAGAGATGTCCATCGCGGCGCTGCCAGCAGCTTTTTTATGAAAGAAATTTCAAAAACTCAGGAATTTACACATAATCTCGATATTGATGTGTGCTGCACGATAAGGCTTGATGAATCTGATTGATTGTCATGATCAACTCTAGTTTAAACTGATCACAGTCTTGAAAATCTAAAGGTTTTTAAAAATACCATCGCGGCAGTGGCAGATTCTCAACCACGATGGATATCTCTGTTGCAACGATATTTCTGATTGAGGATATAGGACTATTGTGTGTAAGACAACTATGAGAATAGAGGATCATGCGCATATCGAATAATTTATTTCGATTGATTAATATTAAAGAAAGTCATAAAAGTATTTTTCCTATATGCTTATTCGTTTTCTTTCTTTCTTACACATGTATGTTAATTATACATATACATTTCTTTGTTTTCTCTTGGTTTCTTTCTTATTTGATTTTCCCATGTAATAAATGTTTTAAGATTTAAATAAATTCATAGACAGTAACATATATTTACGAATTTAACTTCAAATACATTATACCAATATTATTTTTTAAAATCGAAAAGGTTAAGCCAATTCTAACTAAGAGCAGTTTTGATTACATTGAAGAACATTCTCATGAAAATGAAATATACTAACGATGATCATAATGTAAAATTAGGTTGCATACCATTTTCTAAGAAATCAGCTCGATCATACAAATAGTGTCGTCAAAGGATGTCATCGATGACTCAACAATATCATAGATTCAGTGTATCCTGGATTGTTGACGTTTTTTGAGTGATCTTCTAACAGAGCAATCATACATAGAAAATGAAATTATTTAGATAGTAACAGGTTTCGTGCCAAAATGTTATTTTATGGCTACTCATACAGAACTATTTTAACTAATATGTCAAAAATGACCCAAGTAAAGTTTTCTCAAAGACAGAGTATATTCGATTTTCAATTTTATACTCTCTGTGATTTGATATTTCCCTTTATTTCGTGCAACAACTTCAAAGAAGACACGGGAATCATACTGTATATTTGTCACTGAATGTTGATAATCTGTTATCGGATTTCTTCATATGAAGATTCAGATAAATTCGAGTGTAAACTAACGATCTGTAATAAGTTATCGTATGATGTGACGGAGATGATATAAAATCAATTCTTAATTCATTTGTATTTTCATTTACCTCTATACTATTTTCTAGTTGGAATCTGTACGTTCACCCTAAAAGCAGGAACTAAAATATCAATAGTGGATGATTCTCATCCACGATCTGCCGTTATCGACGACTTCAACAATGACAGTTGGTTTGATGTTGCTGTTGCCAATTCGGGTGCCGATAACATAGGTGTATTTCTTCGAAATGATAATGGTACTTTTGCCAATCAAATGACATATTTAACTGGTGATGGTTCCCTTCCGCACAGTCTTGCTATAGGGAATTTCAACGATGATCTGCAAAAGGACTTAGTTGTTGCAAATTTTGGTACAAACAATATTGGAATATTTTTTGGAATGAATTATGGAATTTTTACATCCCAAATAACATTTTCCACTGGTTCTTCACATCCACTCTGTGTTAGTGTTAGTGATTTTAATAATGACAATCAAGATGATATAGCAATTGTCAATTATGGAACGAACAGTATAAGCATTTTCCTTGGCAATGGAAAGGGTAATTTTACGACTCAAACTATCCTTTTCACTGGCTATGATTCACATCCAATATCAATCGTCGTTGACAATTTTAATCACGATAATGCAATTGATATCATCGTAGCCAATTATGGTACTAATAACATTGAAGTTTTTCTTGGTCATGGTAATGGATCATTCACAATTCCAATAATCTTCACAACTGGTATGAATTCACATCCAAATTCAATTGCTGTTGCCGATTTTAATAAAGACTCTCAACTTGATATTGCCGTTGCCAATAGTGGTGACAACACTGTTATTATATTTCTCGGATATGGAAATGGTACATTTGCAATACAAAATAGTTATAGCACTGGCAACAATTCTATTCCACTTTCCATTGCTATAGGTGATTACAACAACGATGATCGAATAGATGTTGCCATCGTCAATTATGGCGTATCTAAATTAGGTATACTATTTGGAGATGGTAATGGATCTTTTTCAGATCAAACAATATTTTTTACTTACTATAATTTTCAACCTTATTCGATCGTGTGCGCAGATTTCAACAAAGACAATCGAACAGATCTTGCCGTTCTTAATTATGATGCTAACAATCTTAATATTATTCTTGCATATGATGACCATACTTTTACAGATCCAACTATTTATTCAGTTGGCAACAATTCTCGACCACAACGGGTGGTAACTGCTGACTTTAATAACGATAATCGATTAGATATTGTCGTCGCCAATTATGAGGCTGATAATGTAGGTGTTTTTCTTGGAAATGGTAATGGCACTTTTTCAAAAATAATATTATATTCAACTGGTAATGGCTCTTGGCCAACATCACTCACCGTCGGTGATTTCAATAATGATAATCAATTCGACATTGTCGTTGTCAATTATAATACTCACAATGTAGGTATTCTTCTTGGATATGGCAATGGTACTTTTTCAAGCCAAACAACCTATTCAACTGGTAATGGGTCTGAACCACTGTCAGTTGCCGTTGGTGATTTTAACAATGATGGTCAATTAGACATTGTTGTTGCCAATTATAATACTAGCAATGTAGGTATTTTTCTTGGATATGTCAATGGTACTTTTTCGAGCCAAACAACCTACTCAACTGGTAATGGGTCTGGACCACTGTCAGTCGCCGTTGCTGATCTCAATAGCGATGGTCAATTAGACATTGTTGTTGCCAATTATGGTACTGACGATATAGGTATTCTGTTTGGATATGGCAATGGCAAGTTTTCTAATCAAACAACTTATTCTGTTGGCGCTGGTGCGGGGCCAACGTGTGTCACTGTTCGTGATCTTAACAACGACAGCTATTTGGATATCATTGTCGCTAATCGATTTACTGACAGTGTAGGAGTTTTACTAGGGTATGATGACGGTACTTTTTCAAGTGTAACGTCCTATACAGCCGGCGTTAACTCTAGGCCCTTTTTTGTTACCACTAATGATTTAAATGGTGATGGTCGATTCGACATCTTCGTTGCCAGTCAGAATATTGGCAGTGTAGGTGTTCTTCTTGGATATGGTAATGGCACCTTTTCAAGAGTAAGGCTATATTCAACAGGTAATGATTCTGTGCCACTATCGATTGCCTTAGGATATTTCAACAACGACAGTCAATTGGATATGGCCGTCGCCAATGAGGGAACTAGTAATGTGGCTATTTTTCTCGGTCTTCTTAATACAATTGGTGTGAGTGAAGCTACGTATTTAACAGGATCTGCACCGCGCCCACAATCTGTCGCTATCGGTGATTTGAACAATGATAGTCAAGCTGATATTATATTGAGTAATCATGGTACAGACAATGTTGGCATTCATTTTGGATATCCTAACGAAACTTTTTCAATGCAAACAGTATTTTCAACAGGTTCCGGTTCTCTTCCTACATCAATTGTTGTCCGAGATCTAAATAATGATACGCAACTAGATATTGTTGTTGCCAATTCTGGTACCGACAACGTAGGTATACTCTTTGGATATGGGAATGGTTCATTTAATGCTCCACTTACCTACTCCATTGATATTGGTTCGAGTCCACGCTCAGTTAATGTTGGCGATTTTAATAATGATGATCAAGTGGATATTGTGGTGGCGAATTACGGTAGTCAAAAGATAGATATGCTTTTGAGATATGATGAAAGTGCTTTCAAAAATATGGTACCATATTCTACTGGCACTGATTCAAACTCATTTTCAGTTGCCGTTGGTGATTTTAACAACGACAGTCAATTGGATATTGTGGTCGCCAATAGAGGTAGCGGCAGTATAAGTATTTTTTTTGCTTATGGCGATGGAACATTTTCCAACCAAACAAACTATCCAACTGGTATAGACACTAGGGCATCATCGGTCACCGTTGGAGATTTTAACAACGATAATCAATTAGACATTGCCGTTGGTAATTACTATAATGAGAATGTTGGAGTGTTTCTCGGACATGGCAATGGAACTTTTTCAACCCAAATGACTTCTTCAACTGGCCTAGGATCTAGGCCACGCGCAATCGCCACCGGTGATTTCAATAACGATAGTCGATTAGACATTGTCGTCGGCAACTTACGGACTGGGAATATCGGTGTTCTTCTTGGTTATGGTAATGGCACTTTTGAAAATATAACGACCTATTCCATTGGCACCAATTCTGAGCCTCGATCAGTTGCTGTGGGTGATCTTAACAATGATGGTAGATTGGACATTGTTTTTATCGAGAGCATCGCTAATTACATAGGTGTTCTTCTTGGGTATGGCAATGGTACTTTTTTAAGCTCAATGAACTATTCAACTGGTACTATCTCTGGGCCAGTGTCAGTTATCCTTGATGATTTTAACAATGACAGTCGATTGGACATCGTTGTTGCTAATTACGATGCAGATAATATCGGAATTTTTTTTGGATATGGAAATGGTACATTTTCAAGTCAAACAATTTATCCAATTGAGAAAGGTTCTGGACCCTATTGGATTGATAGTGGGGATTTCAACAATGATGGACTACTAGATATTGTTATCGCAAATTTTCAAAATAATAACATTGGAATTCTTCTAGGATTTCAAGATGGCATGTTTTTCAGTCAAGTGACATATAAAACTGGCGATTACTCTTCTCCAAGATCGGTCGTAGTAGGTGACTTTAATAATGACAAAAGATTAGATGTTGTCACTGCCAATTTTGGTACTAATAATATAGGTGTATTTATTGCCTATGAGAGTAAAAGCTTTTTAAGAGCACCGAGCTATTCCATAGGATCTTCTTCACGACCATGCTATATTGCAGTTGAAGATTTCAATAACGATAGTAAGTTAGATGTCGCCATAGCTAATGATAACACTGACAATATAATGATTCTTTTTGGATCGGGTTATGGAACTTTTTCAAGTGAAATGACGTATTCTACTGGAAAAGGATCTCAACCATGTTGGATTGCGACTGGTGATTTCAATAAAGATAGTCATATGGATCTTGTTGTCGCTAATTTTGGTAATGACAGTATCGGTATCTTTCTTGGATATGGGAATGGTACTTTTTCAAATCAAATAATTTATTCTACTGGTATTGCTTCTCATCCAAAATCAGTTGCTGTTTTAGATCTTAATAATGATACTCTATTAGATGTTGCAGTCACAAATTTTGGTGCTAACAATATTGGTGTTTTCTTTGGTCATGGAAATGGAAGTTTCACTGATCAAATGCTTTTTCAATCTGGTTTTGGCTCTCTTCCTTTTCCAATCATTGTAGGTGACATTAATAGAGATGACTTATCAGATATTATTATCGCCAATAGTGGCTATGGTAATGTGGATATTATCTCAAAGACCTGCTAGTTTTACTCTTTCAAATATGAGTCTTAATTCTATTCAATGTTCTTTATTCTCATTTCATTTTGGTTATCTTCGGTAATTCATGATAATTGTATTCTCTCATCATTCCTTTCTTTTTTTCTTATTGCTTCTAAAAGCATTGTCTGTGAAGGCTTTTTATAATTAAATCATATATCTAGATTTATATATATATTCACAATCAGTATAGTTTAAATAGGATTTATGCATAAATATTATGCTATTGTATTTTTAAAAAAATCTCATAAATGATGTTCTGTACAGAAAATCAAATACTATTCATAAAAGGAAAAATTATCAGTGGAAATAGATGGCATCCATTAATGATTCTAAAAAACTAGAGAAAAATCATAAAGTATTACAATACGCAGATATTCCCTTGAATTTTTGTCTTTAGATATTCCATATTGCTTTAATAAAAACTATAAAAGAATTTAAGTACATACTGTTTTCTTTAAACGTTATGAACATTTTAATATTGGCTCTATAATACATAATATATAACAAATAACGAATTATTGATAAGAACTCTGTTTCTATATTGAAAGTGTCAGTCTATTGAGCATGTCGTTATGATATAAATTGGAGTTCAAAGCAGGGCGAGACAGAATCGAACTAAATTCCCGAAAATTTTTTCAAGTGAATGTTTTTAATGAAAATATTCATATTAAAAATGTATATACATGACAATCAGTATAAATTTTGATGGCAGATGTGTTGAATAGTATGAAGAAAGATCAAAACTGATTTCTAATTTATCAGATTTGTTTATTATAACTTAAATCAGAGGTGAGTACATGACAACTTTTTCTGCCCTGTCATCCTGTGCTTGTCTGTCCCGGCGGGTGGTTGAACAGGAAAAAAATTTTAACTGCGTCCCGTACTGCAAGATAATAAGAAACCTTATTTTGACTTATGATCATCAGAATATGTATTAGTTTTTTAGTTATCCTAGAACTAATTTACTTCACATCGCTTTTAAATGCAACAGCTAAATTCGAATCGAACTGCCTTCATGTTAGACATACGCAGACTTCAAGTTTTGCCCAAGATATATGATGATCTTGTTTCAAAAACTCAAGAAAATAACGTGCATAAGAAAAAAAAATTTACGAAAACCGTAATTATAGGCATTAAATAAGCATTAGATATATTTTCTCAATTCGAATTTTTCTTCGAGGAAAAAGGTGTTCAATCTGAAACTTCCTTTCTTCACATAGAACTTTTGTTCTTATCTGCACGACGTGTGCAGATCTCAAACTCGTCCATAGCACATGACTTTCCTACGCAAGTAGCACAAGAAGTGTATGCATATGAGACAAGATGATGGACTACAGAGAATTTTGAATATTGTCTGATGAATATATATACAAAAAATATTGAAACATTCTAGGTTATTATTTTAATAATATATTTATCTTAACACTAAGTTTATGTTATTAAGAAAAATAAATAGTAAAATGAAAAGTTGCTTGGTGAAAAAATGACACAAAGGACAACAAAGTTACACAAAAAACAAAGAAATATTTTTACAAAAATATTTTAAGTTTTTTATTGATCTAAGCAATGAAATTATAGTCAATTATTTAGAATTAAGATTCTTCTTTCAGTTAGACTTGTATCATATACAAGGAAGAGTGTAGAATTTTAAAATTGTAAAAATATCTGATTAAATTAAATACAGGACATACAAGATCAGCTAGTCCATTCTATCCTGTCTGCCGTCCTGTGCTAGTCTGTCTTGTCGGGCGGCTGGACAGGACGAAAATTTTAGTTGCCTCCTACCCTATAGGACAGGACAGAATAGAACACTAGGACAGAATGGTCCTGTGCTTAGCTCTGACTTAAATATAGTTCTGGGGTTGATAATAATCGAATTCTAACGAGTGGCTTATAAGGATAGAACACTTTTATTTTATTTTATAGAGAAATTAGAAACGCATTCTATAGTTTCTATCATTAGCTCATCGAATAGAGAAATTTTCCTTTTTCAAAATGTGTAGTCTCTGTTTTTCATATCACAGATGTCCATTACGGGTGAGAATCTGCCGCTGACGCACCGCGCCGATCGGCAGAAAAACGCAACCGCGCTGCTGCCGCGAAGTTTTGTTATTTAACCATTTTTCAAGAATTTCTGTATTGTGTAATTCATCCAAAATCAATCTTTCTAATGTACATCATAACAATGAATACAATCGTTCATCATTCATCGTCGTTCGCAATCTGTTTTTTATAATTTTCACTATCCTAAAGGATCTTTCTACATTTGCGATCGTGACAGGCATTATCAAAAGATAATCAAATGCTTTTCCTAATAATGAGAGATTTTTTTTCGATTATGAACAAGAAAATCTTTGATAATTTTAATCGGGATCTTTGCTGTCGGTTTTGAGGAATTTTAGATAAATTTTCTCCCAATTTCGAGGATTTTACACAATTTTCCTCTGAATTTCGAGAGTTTTAGACAAATTCTCCCAGGATTTTGGAGAATTTCCTCCAAATTTTCTCTGGATTTTGAAGAGTTTTAGACAGTTTTTCACCCAATTTCGGAGAATTTTAGACGAATTTTCTCTAGATTTTGGAGAGTTTTAAACAATAAATGAAGCGAAGATTTCTCTATGCTATTTGATCCTTGTTCAATTGATATTATCATAATAAAATTTTGATATAAACTATTTTTTGTTGAAACTTGACTTTCGGATGGGGCAGATTAAACGACTATGCTTTGTATTTTCAATTTTCATTCACATAATATGTTGTATAAAAAAATAAAATAAAGGATGTCCCAGAAGTTCTAAAACGATTTATATAATAAATTTTTTTGTAATAAAATCCGTGCTTGAAAATTTGTCTCTATGAGGAAAAGATACAGTAAAATACGCCCTACAAAATGGCCTTTGATTGAGTTCGCTAGCGCATCTAGTAAGCAAGTTACAGGCTTTGAAATGTGCTTGAGAAAAAAGAAAAACTAACCGGGAATCCAGCCATAGTATTTGTGCTTTAACTCGTATTTATTAGGTACCCTAGAATAAATTCTTTTTAAAATAGAAGCGCCGTCAAATTCTCTACAAAATTATATCTAATCTTTAATTTCAGAATTCTAGTTAAAGAAACTAAACAAATTATATTCGAGGCGAGAAAAATGAAAACTTTGTAAACTTGGTACTTCTTTCGATTCTAACTTCCTCTTCCCCACTATTTCCGTAAAAAAAGCGTAGCAAAAGTGAGAACTCAGTCTGTGTTTAGTACTTCTAAATGTACGCTTTCTCGTGATATGTAGAAAAATTTATTAAGACACATGGACTATTCGAGAACCAAGTTTCAAAATAGGCCAAAATTCGACAACCCACGTTCAAGATAGGAAATCCACCAAGAAATAGAAAATATGGTCGATGTTTGGATCTTACAGCTAGGTTGAGAAGAGCAATCATTTTTGATCAAAGAAAAACAAACCCAATCAAAAAACCTTTCATTTTGATGAAGTTATGGAGCTTTTACTGGATTCATCACCACGTCCACCGAGTTCCCAGTTAATTTTTCTTTCTTCTCAAGCACATTTTAAAGCCTGTAACTTTCTTACTAGATGCGCTAGCGAGGTCAATCAAAGGCCATTTTGTAGGGCGTATTTTACTGTATCTTTTCCTCATAGAGGCAAATTTTCAAGCACGGATTTTACTACAAAAAAATTGATTATATAAATCGTTTCAGAACTTCTGTGACATCCTTTAGATGAACTGAATAATACTTGAAAGTGACAGTATTGATCTTTATTGTGATCGAGAATTGTATAATATACAAAGACAACAGTTCGATTATGTATATTGCCATAAATAGTATGATGAATTTCTTGAAAAGTTGTATTCTCGATCTGCATGTCGTCCCGGAAGGGAAAAGCTGTTGCATCATAGTAGTTGTTGGCGGACAAGGCTTGTATATAGAAGTCATTGAAACGAGCTTTAAGAGACAATACCTATTTAAGAGAAGTTAAACATATCATGTGAACGCTAGTGGTAGAATATCCGAATCGAATTGACCTCTAAAAAATTTCATGTATAGTAGATGAAGAGATATTTTTAACGATGCAAAATATGTGGTTGAAATAATATTTCATACGTATGATGAAACATTTTGTGTATGAAGACTTTTATTGGAGAAGGTTTTCACTTTTGTTAGTCATTCTTCACCAAATAAACTGCTAGTAAGCTTTTATTCATCGACAGAAACAAGTTTATCTTTATCAGAATTGGTACCGAGTGAGATCCATTTAACCGAGCTGGTTCAGATCGAACCGTCCGACGAAGTTTTCGACTTCTGTAATAAAAGTTTTGATCGGTTGTTTATTATTTAGCTAACTGATTTTTTTATGAAAAAAAACTATTGACAACGCTCGGTACGTATATTAATGTGAATATTATATGACTTCTTTGTGAATGCAGTTTTATTTAGCCATTTTGTATTTACTTACTTATAGAAAATTCTATAAGACATATTTGATATGGTATTCTATTAATAGTTTAGAGAAATGCATGATTTTTGTACGAGAATCTATAAATTTTGATATGTTCAGAAATCATTGTTTTAAAAACCCAAAAGACTTGCTAACTATTCGTAGTCAGCTAGTTAGGACTACAAAAAAACTGCGATACTTACAGTAATCAACCAACTATATTAACGGCAAAACGTGCATTTGCACGCATCAGTAAGACTATATCATACCAACGTGAAAATGATAGATGTGGATAACTTTGAATCTTAAATGTACACTTCGCAAATATAAAGGTGATCATTGATGATGGAAAAAAGAAAAGGAACAAAAAACGTTAGTATGAGCCCTTGAAAATTTGTAACACTCGCGAGGAAGGTCTCCAGACGTTCAAGCCGTTTAGACTCCATCTTTCGTCCGTAAGTAGACCTTAATGAGGTATGAAAAACCTCAAAAGAATTAATTCTCTCGGGCATTTGTTTCCGAGATATGATTATTTCGTTGGATCGTCAGTCAAGGACACGAGATTGAGAGAAAAATCGAATCAACGAATTCTGATCTGAGATTTCGACCATAAATAGGTTCAATGATGCCTAGAATATTCCTAAAGTTTCAATCAAATTGGATGCTTTCTTAAGAAGTTACTCGCTTTCCAGTAAATACTCATATTCTGTCAAAATATTCGAAAATCGATGTTTTTTAAAAACGGAATGTTTCGCTAAGAGAGCATTCGTTTTGACCGAAACTATACAAATATTCTAGGCATTATTAGACCTATTTATGGGCAAAATCTCAGATCGAGGTTCGTTGATTTCATTTTTTCCATCAATCTCGTGTCCTCGACTGACGATCCAGTAAAATAATCACATCTCGGAAACAAAGGCACGAGGAAATAAATTCTTTTGAGGCTTTTTATACCTCATTAAGGTCTACTTACGATTAAAAGATGGAGTCTAAATGGCTCAAACATCTGAGGATCTTTCCTCGTCAGTCTCAACGCGTTTTAGTAACTTTTGATTGTATTCCTATTTGTAATTTCACCCTCATCCTCAAGATCTTTCTGTTAGTAAGATCAAAACTGATCATGAAAATTTGTGCTCATTCCATTTCTGAAACTAGTTAATTAAGACAACAACAAAATGATTAATATATTTAATCATAAGTAAAGAAAACATTGAAAGCAATTGTATAAGATGATTAGACTTACTAAAGCAACAAAGACTACAATAATCAAAACCAAAAAAAAGAATTAAGAATAAAATATGCATATCGATTTCATTAGTTACATACGAAAATATCTCGCTGATGTTATTTTAGAAATTATGAATTATGGAGAAAGTCAAATATTGATTCAAGCCATCGAGCGACGTTTTAGAACTAATTTTCAATAAGCAGAAAGCAGATTTAAAGTATTTTTGTTTAAGCTAAACTCTCCTTGTAGAAAGTTCATAAAATGTTCTATATGTGAAGTAAAGATGAAGTTAGTCATTGCTGAGTGGATGTACTCATATTGTGAAACTCAAATTCACAACATTCACATGCGTTCAATTGAATATATATAAACGGGAACTCATCCATGAGAAAAGCGATATCCGATCGACCGTCACGGTTAAAATCAGGTGCAATAATCTTCATTGGATGGCGGTCACCTGGAATCGAAAATGTCAATTGTGTTCCAAATGTTCCATTACCATATCCAAGTAACACTCCTATAGTAGGCTTGGCGTTATTCGCAACAGCAAGATCGAGCCGACCATCGCCATTGAAATCACCAGTAGTGACTGCAATTGGTCCACTTCTATATCCCGTTGAAAAGGTCATTTGTGCTTTGAAAGTTCCATCACCCTTTCCAAGAAATACACCTATATTGCCCATGCCCATGTTTGCAACTGCAACATCTAGATGACTGTCATTGTTGAAATCATACGCAACCATCGAAGTCGCAAAAATGTAGCTTTCCTGTGAGCTCATTATCGGTGCGCTAAAAGTTCCATTACCATATCCAAGCAGCACACCTATTCGTGGCTCACGATATTTGCCGAAAGCGATGTCTAGTTGCCTGTCTTCGTTGAAATCACCAACAACAATTGGACATGCAGGACCTTCATTTCCTGTCGAAAATCTTTTGTGTTCTGTAAAAGATCCATTACCATATCCAAGCAGCACACCTATACTATATTCACCTCCACCTCCGTAAAGAGTAACAGCGATATCGGCGTTATTGTCGCCATTGAAATCACCGGCATCGATCCACATTGGGCGACTATCATATCCTGTTGAAAATCTTGTTGGTGTACCAAAAGTTCCAGTACCATTTCCGAGTAAGACACTGACTACAGCTTCCGCATCACAACCAATGGCGACATCCATCTGACCGTCATTATTAAAATCAGCGGCAACCACATCATACGGCCAGCCGCCAGCTCTTGACGGCATTGACATTCGTGCTTGGAAGGTTCCATTATCATTTCCAAGAAGTATATTAATAGTGGCATCATCGCGAATAGGAGTAATAAGATCCAGTTTATTGTCATTATTGAAATCATTGGCAACGATTGAGCGTGGATATCCATCAGTTTGGTACTCAATGATTGGTTGAAACGTTAATTGGCAAGATGGTACTAACAAAAAGAAAATATAATAATGTTTCTAGAAGTGATTAATCCGGAACCAGTTAAGTGAGAATGTATGTGTCTACAGTAAACATCTGCGAGGTCAAAAAATAACACTTCACTAAAACTGGGTTTACGAGAAAACAAGTTACCACAGATGGAAACAATGGAAAACAAATTATCAGATCTATGATTAAGTCAAACTCATGGAGATTAATATAGGAATTGAAAGAGCTTGATCCACGCGTCCCTAGTCTATACACGTTGTTGATTGCTTTCTTAACTGTAAGTGTTGCAATATATAAGCAGATATCAGACTCTATTAAAGACATTCAATTAGTCATCGTCAATTTTGTTGATTTGGTTTATCTAATAGATCAAATAGATTGATAGTTTATGATGAAAAATGTTCAAAAAATATTGAAATCTCGGCTTTATACTGGATATTTTTTAATGAAAAATTCAGCGTATTAAATCTCTTAAAACAAGCTTTTGACAGTACTAGATTTCAGTGATTCGATGAATAAATATGATCATCTTTTTCGATATATATATAATAGGCTCAGTAATATAAAAATTCCTTATTGAATATTTGTTCTTCAGTGAATATCAATTATAGAAACTTAAATTATTTCCTTTGTCACCTTCCGTCTTTTTCTATGCAAAATAGTTAAAATCTGACAGAACTCATTCAAGTCATTTTCGAGAAAATTTCGTTTGTTAGATGTTCTATTTGTTCCGAGTCATACTAACGAAATTAGAGAGAGGTCAGAAACATTATTTTCGAGGTGAATTTCGTAAGTGAAATGTAATAACTTTTTATTGAAACAAAAACTGTTCTGAAGATCAACTATCGATAAATTAAATAAAATGAAATCAATAGGGTAACCACAAAAGTTTTTTCGCACAGTCCTTCCAAGAGTCAAAGTAATCTATCACAATACGTAAACATATTCAGGATTATGTGAAAGCTTTCAGACTCTTATGTCTTAAAGATCGTTATATTTTTTAATCTATTTGAAATACCTCATCATTATTTTCAGTGACTTTTTAACTCTTACTACTCAGGTGAATCAATTCAGCAGGACCCGATCAACCGATAAAATTCGATCGGAATCCGTGTAATGGTCCTACAAACGGATTTGACAGTTGAATTTCGATAAAATTCCACTGTCGGATTCCGTTAAAATTCTAGCAATCGAATTCCGATGAGATTTTGTCGGATTTAATTAATCCTTTCAAATTCCAGTACTTTGTGTGTGTTCTGATAAAATATACTATGTGAAGTCAAGCAGAATTTAGTCAGAGAGTTTTATGTTATCTAGTTGTTGGAATTTGTTGTATTTGTTGTGTACTTCTAGCAAAGCTCCAGGGCATTAACAGGTATAGTCCCAGTGTCGAGTTTTGATAGGGTCTCACAAAATCTTCCAAGCTACAAATAGATTGGTCAGTAATCCATACACTTTTTAGCTGTTTCTTGAGCAAGAATACACAGATTATACGATAAACATCTATTCACGAACAACACTGAAGTACCAGTTATGTTCTTGTATGTACTCTATATATAATATTTAGCCAAATTAGCATGAACAATTATTTAGATAAGAATTGTATATGTGATGAGTGAGGCAAAGAAAATGGCCGTGCTTATGTTTCAACTCTTACTCATTTAATAAACTTTAATAAGAAAAACAAAATGCACCACTATATACAGCATGAAAATCTCTCCAATTTACAAAGAACAGCTTCTTTTATATACGCACGTTTGCTTTCAAAATCATGAAATTTTGTTTGATCAATTCTTGATGCTATAACAAAAACTACTCATTCGAACGCGATGAAATACTTTTCTTATCTCTTCAACTAAAGGATACTATTGAAGACCATAATCAACGGCCGATTCAAGACAATTAAAAACATCTTCTGAACATAATTTTAGCACTCATTCTAATATTATTGATATAGGCACTTTGAGTTATATAAAAACACACCACAGCTGTATCAACGCATGCAATTCATAAAAACAAATGAAATCCCAAGAACTTCGAAATTTAAAAATAAAATGCTCATATATACGATGATTTGTTCCTGCGAATGGTAGCACTAGTTACGCTGCACCTTACAAAAGCATTTTCAACGATTCAAACCTCTTATAAATTCATTCTTTTCTCACATATTTCTATAGAGTCCTACCATTGGTAACCATTTAGAAGGTCTTACATCGATTTTACAAATATCTCTTTTTCCGCAAACTTTCATCAGATCATATCATATGCTACACTTTCACATGATTTAAAGCGATCTTAAATCCAACTCTTTTTTGTTTCGAAAACTTCCATAAGGCTCTTTCATAGGTGAGAATTTCTAAGAATTTAAATCGATTTTATATCCATTTATTTTTTTACAAATTTTCTCAAGGCTATTCCATAGGTGAGGATTTATATCGATTTGAAAACCGTCGTTTTTTGGGAATTTGGATAAATATTGTTTTTAGTCATAGATTTAGTGCAATATAGGTGGATTTGCAGACCAATCTTGCTGGAATGCGTGTTTTGTTATGTGGAAATGAGGGATTTTAATAATTTTTGTATGAATTGAATTTTTATACTTGGTTGAGTAGTTTTAGTGTATTTGTTTTATGTAAATTTTACTGGTAACTGTGTTCTTGTATGAATGACGTCTGAAGGTGACGAGATTGAAATTGATCAAGATAAATGAGTGAGTGATTTGCTGTTTCTAGTTATCAATTTGTTCGTGAAATTTTCGCTTAGAGTCGCTTGCGAAAGACGTACAGAGTTGGCGGATGATTGTTATATCAAGGCTCGAAATAAAATAAGTTAAAATGGACTATGATGAGTAAGGAATTTAACTTCTATGGATTTACAGCATTTTTAAATTAGGCAGTAGTAGGTGTAGATTGGAATGTATTGTACTATAGTACATATAACAACATTCTGCGATTGTCGTGAGAAATTTTTAAATAATATGCCTAATAGAGCTAACAAAGTTACTAACAATATATCCGACACATGTCTAAAAAGTTATTAATAGTGCCGCGGATCGGACTTAGAAAGTTTTTGTGAGCATCACTTCGTAGGTCTTAAAAGTAACTATTGCGGCTTTAGTATCAGCCTGTAGGAGCTCTGAGTGCGAACGTCGCGTATCTCTAAAATACTGATAGTGAGCTTAATTAGAAAGAGATGAATCTAATATCTGACTATGTCGAACACAAAAACACCTAGTCTAACTTAATTATTGTTTTTGAGGTTTAGTGTTAAACTGTGTTACTTCAAAATTAAGGTCAAAATTGAAGGTCCATCTCTAGATCCTATTAGATGCCATCAACAGGATCCGATATGATCGTTACCAGGACTCCGTCAAATTTCTATAGAATACTATCGGATTTCATAGGATTCTGATCGGATCCGATGAGATCCTATTGTTGGATTGATTCTCCTAGTTAGGCCATCTTCACTCTAGAATTTTGTACGACTGGTGCACTGAATTAATATATAAGGAAAGTTATGTCCGTTTGTTATCACAATGGGGAATTTCATACTTTCTGAGGGGACATCAGTCAAATTCAATTCATTGATTTCGACGGAATGATTTCAGTATTGAAGGTATATCTCATTCTGATTGGCAGACGAGCTAGTGTTGTAGTCGAGGAAACTTATAATACTGTTCTAACAAGAATTGAAGATGATTTTCATTAAACATAAGAATGTATGGTAGACATTTTGACCATCATTTTCACCGCTGTTACTTCCACTACTCTTTTTTTATGTAAAGTTCTACACGGTTTGCTGCATCACCAGTGCGTTTTCTGTTCTTTTATGACCGAAATCATTTTCATATTAAACTGAGTCGTTTTTTCTCACACAAATTCAAAGCGCTCATTCTTCATCTGTAACTTTAACATGATCACTAACCGCGAGTTATACATTATAATGGAATAGTAAAAAATCTGAGCGTTGAATACTCATTTCGGATCTGTTGTAGATCATTTCAGCGTCAAGTCAGAAAAATAAATCATGTCAAATTTTCTTCATTGAATCTAATTCAATCAAGTTCATGTCATTATCATTTAGTCAATTGATATTTATGTCTCAATATCTGCGTAGTACAATTTTCCAAACTGAATCGGGAAAGAAAGAACAAACCAATCTTTTAAGTTTCTGCTTTTTATATGACAATGCTCGCCCCCGAAAAGTCTAGAATATCACCGAAGATTTCGCTGAGCATCATATAGCAGCACATACAAATTTATTTATTATTTTTTACAAATCTTATCGGGTGACGGACATTTTGCACCAAGTCATTCTGAACACCCGACATGTGTCCAGGTGTTCGGAAATGCGATTTTAGCCCAAAAAATTTTTGACAGGAGTCCGTAATCGATTTTGGACAGGAAATCGTAATGAAAAAACAGGGAGATTGGAAAGGTGTCACCGGGAGTTCGGAACGGAATGCGCACCACTATATGCGACGTAAGGACCGGAGATCGGAATGAAAAAGACCGGGCGTTCAGAATGAAAAATGATCGAGTGTTCGGAATGTAACTCATAAGGTATTTTTTATGAAAAAGGTCAAATGATCATCATGAAACTGACCGGGTGTCCGTAACTAATTTACCTGGAGATCGTAACAGATTTATTCTGACGTTTGTAACGCTTATACAGTTTTTTCTTTCTTTTTTATAATCAAGAATATATGAAAAACAGGTAAGTCACTTAACATTTCTCAAAGAAGAGCAAATATAAATGTACAGTTCCGAACTTCCTGTCTTCTTCATTACGATCTCCAGATATTCGCTACACTTATTTGCCTTAAGTTTCATTACGATCTCCCTGTTTTTATTATTACGATCTTCCGGTAATTTTCATTCCGAACTCCAGTCAAATTTCAGGATTTTATCTCTAAGAAAGCAACTGTTGATGTTCGTTACGATCTTCCGGATACCTTCCATTACGAACACCCTGATTTTTCAATTTTTTTATTGATTTCGTCATTCCGAACTCCCGTATACTTAATTCCGAACATCCTGTCTTTTTTCTGATGTCTGGAAATCGTAACGAACATCTTCTACAGGAGATCGTAATGAAAAAGTAGTGCGAAATGTCCCTTTCCCATCTTATCTTATGTGACTCTTTTGTGTTTTTAAAATCGAAATATCAACTATTTGCAATGAGGTTCATCCACAACAAAGAAATTCTACATATCTTTGAACAAGTCATTATCGACCTCACAAAAAATTATCTAAAAAAAAGATTTACTGATGTTATGGAATTCAATCTGCAAATGCATTGCTCATTTATGGTGATACTTTCAACAACTTCACTAGAGTCAGTTTACGAATATTTCTCTAAAGAACTAACGAAAAATCTTTTGTAGTGCTTTATGAATATAATATATATTGACAAGTTGAAGGGTCATCTTCTTCAAATACTGATAAAATCCTTCTACAATTGATAATAGTTGATATGTTGCCCTTATAGTATAGGGATGATAATTATATGAAATATATGGTTTCACTCTGGATTTTCATTGGATCGATAGTGTTTATTCAGATCTATCCAGTGATGTCAAAATGTCCATACGAAAAAGTGAATAAGTATACATTACACTCAATCGAATAATAAAATCTAGATCGACTGAATAACTAACACGGTTCTCAATATGGGAAGGGGGATGGGATGGGCTAGCCTTCCCCACTTTTCCAGTGTATCTGCGAAACTTACTGCTATAGTTAGGTTTCTAGCAAACAGTCTGAGATATCTGCTGAATCTCACAGACAGTCTGAGGTGTCCCTAGAGAACCTCGCAGATAGTCTGTGTCGTCCGCCGAACCTGAGAGATAGCCTAAGGTATCTGTCGAATCTGGCAGACAGTCTCAGGCGTCTGCCAAATTCGCAAATGGTCTGAGTTTCAGCCAAATCTAACCGAGTCTCGGGTGTCTGTCCCATGTGGGAAAGGATGGTATGAAATTTATCGCTGAAGAGTTTAATAGCAATCCACATAGAGTCAACAGTCATAGACTTAGTATATTTAACAGCTGAAAGCGTAGCCGCCTTCGACAGCGAAATATAAATTATACAAATTATTTTGGTTTTTGACATTTTACAATAGTTCTCATTGTATTGAATTATCATTTTTGGACCAAATCCTAGTTATTTCGTTCCACAAAGTTTTCGATCTGCTGAATTTTCAGGAACGTACAAAAAAAATAGTTTCGCGAAGAAATATTTTCACACATATATTGGACAGTTCCTCCTCCACCAAACTATACAAATAAACTTCCGGCAAAAACGCATGTCTGCGAAAATTTATGGATACTGTCTGCAAAATTTTTTTAGCCCACCCCGCTCCTGAAAACAATCGAGAGCCGTACTAACTGATATTAATTCTAAGAGCAGTTTCCTATAGTTCTTTTCTTCTGAGAGTTAATGAGTCATTCAGCGTGTTACAAATTTCGAGAGGTCGTATTGACATTGAATCATTAACATGAGAATATTCAAAATACAAAATGAGGGTTGTGTTTTCAAAGAAATAATGATACATCTGATAAGTTAGATGAAAACCAAAAATATGAGGAAATGGATGAAGCTCATTCACACAAATAATCATTTTCAAGCCGGTAGAACAGATAAAATGGACGAAGAGGTTGTACAACGAATAGTTTTTCAATGAAGGGAACAAGCCAAAATATACAACAGTACATCGTTGAATGAAAACCTGCAGCTATTTATTATGAAGTTAGAAACTAGAATTGCGCAAACAATGTTCAATTCTTTCAGCACATCAAATAGTTGACTACTTGCTACTATCAACAATTAATCAATAAATGTCCTTTAAACAATGTCAGAAACAAACAAACATATACAAAATCAAGTGTCACAATCATAAGATTATTGCACTGTAGTGATACTCGTCATTTATAGACAAAATAACTTCGAAATAGTTTATTAGAATTAGTTTTCTTGTAATACAATTGATCGCTCAAAATCGGCAAATTCTGTGCAACTTATAATGAGTGCGCCATAAAGAGTGAGGATCTCCGTAATTTGACTACAACTTTTTTTCTTTTTGATCTTTAGAGCTGCTTCTTTTTCCAAAAGATGCGCCGTTAAATTCTCTACAAAACCATAATGAAACATACTTATATAGTAAATTAAGAAAAAAATACTAAACAAAGATTATCGAACATATAAAAAGTGTCCAACTTTCAAAAGTAGTAAATGTCTTATGAATGGCTGGTGTTTGTGTCTCTTTTTTTTATTATCAAATTAAATTGTTTATTCTAACAATAAATTATACCATAAGATGTTGTCTGTTTTCAAAATTGACAAAATTTTGTGCCAACAACTTTCTACACTGCGAATAAGATCATCTTTTGGTACACTATGAATTCATTTTTTCTTATTTCATCTTTTTATCATCGAATGTGTTTTATTAAAATAAAACAAAATATACCATGAGATGCAACACGAAGAGCTCAACAATTTATAATGAACATTTTATTTTGTACATATGCATCTTTTGTTTTTAAAATGAGTAAAATTCTGTGCGATCAAAAAATGCTCTTATTTACAGCATCGAAAATTGGTCGCACGAAATCTTGTTAATCTTGAAAACAAACAGCACCTATATAAAATAAGATTTTTAATGTAACTTGTAGAGCTATTCATACTGCATCTTATGATATAATTTATTGTTAGAATAAACAATCTAATTTAATGATAAAAAAAAGAGACACAAACACCAGCCATTTATAAGACATTTACTACCTTTGAAAGTTGGACACTTTTTATATGTTGAATAATCTTTGTTTAGTTTTTTTTCCTTAATTTACTACATAAGTATGTTTCATTATCGTTTTGTAGAGAATTTAACGGCGCATCTTTTGGAAAAAGAAGTAGTTCTAAAGATCAAAAAGGAAAAAAAAGTTATAGTCATATTATGCAGACCCTCATTCTTTATAGCGCACCCATTAGAAAATTCGCATGTTTTCAGAGACAGTGATGCTTTGAAAATCCTTCAGTGAGATATCCTACCTTTTCGATTTAAAAATATTATAATCATATTTATAGAAGAAAACACCTATACACTTTTACTTTTTCTATAGACTATTTAGAATCATTAAATAAATCTCGAAGAGATCTATCGACTGATATATAATATTGACTGAATCGACATTTTCGAAAAAGAATAACTCCTATACTATCATATCAAAATGTATTCGCTACGATAGCTATCTATCAAGTCAGACAGTAGAATTTTCATAGAAATAGTCCTCTCATAGTAAAAACAATAAAATACCCCAGATAAAATAGAATTATGGTAAAGGATCGATTTTGTCTTTTAATAACCCTCGTTTTTTTTAAACAACAGTTTTGATCTACTGACCTGTTGATGAAGAAAATGTTGTCGTTGATATACTTGTTGTCATCATCTGCGTTGTGCTGATTGTTGTACTTGTATTTACTATTGTAGTTGTACTTGTACTCGTACTAGTGGTTGTATTTATTAAAGAAACTACGAAACAAATATTCTTTTAGATAAATACAAACTTACAAAATAATCAACAAACTAAATTTTCAAAGATTTTAGTTTCTATTAAACTTTAATCATCACTTGGAGTTTTTCTGTATCATTATTTTAAAAGGAAATGTCGGAATTAAACTAACAATAGAAATATTAAATTATTAAAAAAATAAATGTTCAGATCAGAAATTAAACAATTAAGATTGAGAGACTTACAAAAATAAAATATTTCATTTAAATTTCAACTTTTATGCAAATACATTTACCTTTTAAAAATATATTTATTTTGTCATTCGAACATTAAAATATTCTATGGACATTAATCAATTGATTTTTCTCTCAATTATAGAAAATAGAATCATTTTACCAACATATAAATAAATCTAACAAATTTTGATATTACTTATTATTTAAATTTTCGTTAATCTCATAAAATTCTACGAAATCTTATTTTACACCATTAAAGATAAAACAAAAAATAATAATAATAATCAAAGGAACTGATACGTATAGCTCCTGGAGGTTTTTGTTCCTTCAATTGGAACTAATGTAAGGATATACAAGATCACGAAATTATTCCTTAGACATTTTTAGTATTACCAAAAAAATCAATTTTTTATGAAAGAGTCAATTTATATAGAAAATATCAAAAAAACGGTTAGTATTTCGAGATGTTAATTATCAAAAATTGATTTTATGGAAAATAATCACCATATTCAAAATCAGCGTACAAAAATACGCCAAATAATTTATTTTTCATTGTGAAATATTTCCTATTAAAATTTTGTCCGTGAAGGAGGGGGGGAGAGTACTGGTCAAAATTTCATAAAAACCTGAGGGAGAAGCACAGTGGGCAACTTTCGTATAGCAGGTGGACATGCCATTTTTTTGCTCTGAAACGGTTTTTTATAGGTCAGAACGAGTTATATGTCGCTTAGAAAATCAACTTTAACAAAATAAACCATTTAAAAAAAAAATTTTTGACAAAAATTACGTGTGGGGGACTTCTGGCTATTTTTTCAAAAATTTTTTTTGTCAGAAGATGTATAGTATCACATCTCATCCGATGTAGTTTCATGTGCTGATTCCGAATACCACCTTGGTTTTTTCCTAAAACCTCTCTGTATTCGTAAAATTAACGATTCCAGATTAGAAAGCTCAGTTTTTGGGATAGTCATAGCGTAGCACAGGCTATGCTCATCGGTATGAGATGGCGCTATGGTAATTGATTTATCAGACATCGGAGGACAACCAGCAAAAGTTTAAGCTTAATCGTATTGAAACTCTTTGTAGCGTTGGAAAGACTGATTTTCAAAACCTTATCGAATTTAAAGACCAAATTTTTTTCCGAAACGCTCACTGTTGTATATGATTCGATGCAGTTCGACGAGCTGATTCCGAATATTACCTTAGTTTTGCATCAAAATGTTCTCATATTCGTAAAACCAGTGATTCCGGGACCAAAGCCGGGTTCTTTAGATTACCTCTTATTTTGTCTGTGTTCGCTAATTCAACATGGCGCTATTATGAAAGATATATCACATATGGGAGAGTAATCGCTGAAAGTTTCAGCTCAATCAGAGTAAAAATTTTTGTAGTGTTCACAAAATACGAAATAGTTATTTTTCTACCTATTTTCGGCCCGGTAATCATCGTTTTTCTGCTCTATTTCTTATTCAAACGAAACATTTTTTTGATGCAATAAAACTCATGAACGAATCATTCGTTCAACATAGTTTTTCAATTTAAAATATTTTCATAAGCTGATAAAATGAGCGGCTTCCCTACAATTACCGATTTTTGAACAATATTTTTTGTTGATGAGCTTTTTCCAGAGTTCGAATTGATTTTTGGAAATTCAGTTTTAGGGCAAGATAGACTAATCATAGTAGTATTCATTTCAATATTTAAACTTTGAGAATTGGAACTCGAGGTCATGTCCGACTGATTGACTGCTGCTAGAAATTGGGGAAAATTCTGATGAAAAATACATTTTTTGGTGTATTTTTTGCATGCTGATCTCGAATATGGTGATTATTTTCCATAAAAATCAATTTTTAGTAATTAAAATCTCGAAATACTAACTATTTTTTTGATATTTTCTATGTAAATTGACTCTTTCATAAAATATTAATTTTTTTTTGCTAATACTAAAAATGTCCAAGGAATAATTTCGCGATCTTGTGTATCCTTGCATTAGTCCTAATAAAAAAATAATTGAAAGAACAAAACCTATCGAAGGGTGGGGGGGGGGGGGGGCTATAGCCTATGGAAAAAGCGTCATTTCCTTTCGAATAAAATCCAATATTTAAATATCTATATATTCTAATTGAAAATGGAAGATCTTTTTCTAATTATCATATGAAAACTCTCTCGAAAAGTAAGACAAATGTTTTTATTATAACAATAACTAATTATCTTTTGAATCTTTCTAAAAAAATCTCGTAATATCAATAATCGATTTAGCAATAATTGTTCCGCATAATTTTAGATTAATAATCATATAATTCTATTAACTTCTACACTCGATAACCTGATTATCATACTAAGAAAAGTAATCTTGATTCACGACATAAAAGATTAGAAAGATCTGCAACTTGTATAGAATTAAAGAGATGAATTTAATTGGTTTTAGTAACATACAAATATTAAAATAACATTTCCATCTTTCTGAACCAATTAGATTACGTATTCGTAGACAATCGTAATAGAAAATTGTGTATCATATTGAAATGTTTGATTCTTATCGTAGATCAATGTCGATGAATTTCTCCAAGATTTCTGTAAAAGTGTCTCTAGATAATGTTCATTATGTACTTTATCATCAAGCACAATACGTCGAAATAACTTTGAAGAGAAATACTGTTCTATTTTATACACTATTCTAATCTCATCTAGTTAAATAATGTAGTCAATCTAGTATCGGAATTTTAAAAGAAGGTAGTTAGACAAAAATGCTTATTACGTTCTAATGAAGACAAGTAGAGATCTGTGGTTTTCATCATTCAAAAAAAAAGGCATCGTGAGACGTTATCGGTTCCTTCTTTCGAATGTTAAAGACCACAAATCATTATATGCCTTCATTAGAAATTTATAAACATTTCGACGAACGTCTTCTTTTAAAATTTCGATACTAGTTTATTGTAGATATGATGTAATTTTGATTTTTAATTTCTATGTTACTATTGTATCGAAGACAAAGACAATGGAATCAATTATGGATTAAGAGATTTGATATTGTTATACACTTAGACGATTTTTACGTGAGTTTCAAATAAGATAGAAGATTTTTCTTCTAAATTTTTAAAAAATTTTGGGGTCCGAATCTGTTGACTAATTCTATTTTCTTGGATTTGGTGGAGAGGAAACCCAATATTTTTGAATCTATTCATCATCTTTTAACGTTTCAATAAATTCGACTTAACCATTGTGAAAGTTATTTGTAAGGAAGATTATACCTGGTAATACAATTTCATTTTTTGCTAGTAGAACCATTTTAAAAAAAGAAACAATGATGACCATTAATAAAACTATAATCAGTATAGTCCAAAAGATGATCTTGCGAGAGCTTATTGGTGTTGAAGTAAGGTGTGTCCTAATAAAGATAATACAAAATTATCATTGATATTTAAAAAAAAAAAGAGATATACGGAGATGGTAGATCAGTCGATCCTAATTGTAGATCAATATTATCATTCTGGATGTTCATTGAATCAGACATTGTGTTAAGATTTATAACGGTCGTTGTATCAGTAGTAATGTCAGGTTGAACAAGGTTTGTTCTCTTCTTGCGACTCCGATTGACTTTATTCACAAGACGAACAATTATAGGACAAATCCATTTGAGGACGAGCATCAGACCACCGGAAATACCAACTATAAAAGTTATTGTGTAGATTGAATTGAGTTGTTGAATGTATGTATATGAACATACTGTCGGTGAACATTGTTTAAAATATAATGAATAATCGATTTTTGTTGACCATTTTTCGACGAAAAGATCACTAACAAGATCTTCCACAGTTGTATTAATTGGAAATCGGCTCGTATTTGTTGCGATGAGTGGAGTAGAATTGATACTATGGGTGTAGTTTGTCTGCATTTCAATGATATTGATACATGAAGAATTATAAAAACATTCGAGAGTTGATTGAAAAAATGATTCACTTGGTGTACAACCCATTTTTAACCCATTGATTGGAATTATTTGAGACAAATTATTATTGAGAAAATTGGCTTGAATCGTACACGTTGCATTCATATCACATGAACATTCATCATCATAGACCATCATTTGAATGTTTAAAAAACTACTGTAGCCATCAACATTCACATAACCTGTGTATATATAATTCGTTTCATAGGCTGATATGATTGCATTTCCATGATTCATGGTTCGAAGTAACAAGAGAAGACGAGCAAATATGATGGGAGCATTTAATTTACTCTGTTCAATAAGTAAATTAGCTTGCGAAGTTAAAATTGTTTCTGGAATAATTTTAGGACTAATTAATGAAGAAGAAAGAAATTGATTGATAGAATTGTTTATTGATTGAATAGAAGATTGACATAAACCCTTAAGAAATTGCAAATGGGCAGAAAGAAAACGTCGATAATCTCTTTTATCATAAATAGATAGATCAGAAACCAAACCATTGGTAACATTTCTTCGCCATTGATCCAAAATAAATGTACTTGAACAGATCTATGATCAATTAATGAAAAACAAAGAATGTATTCAAGTTTCAACTCCAATGTAAGAAGATCGAAACCAGAGACCGTCAACACTGTACCGCGCTGATGCTCACGTCTACGCTTGTTGCATATCAGCAAGTTTTCAAAGAACTAATTAGTTTCTTTCATGTCCTTGCACCACCTCGCGAACGTCTGAATGGCGTAGGGATGCACTCCGCGAGATGTAGCAATAGCGCGGTACAGTTTTGACGGTCTCTGATCAAAACAAGTCTTTAAGAAACAATATAGATTTTTCTTTCAGTGCAATATACCACATGTCTCTTACAAGTTTTTTATTTGAAATAAATTAGAATAATGTTATGATCTTACTTGATGAAAGATAGGTTCAATTTCAACAAATTGATCATATGTAGACGAAATTGATGAACAAGAACATTCAAGTGTGTCTCCATGATCACGTATAAGACGATTATAGAGATTTAAGCTTGGTTTATCAAAAATCTTCGTCAATAATTGAGGTCGCATACCAATATAGAAAACAATAATTACAAGGCTAATAACGAATAACAGAATGTAAAGACGAGTGGCCCATTGACCAAGGCGTTTGGCAGTCATTTGATTGGTTTTACTTCCAAAATTCCATAGAGGAAATATATTCAGATTGATCAATGAAGTAGTTAAAGTTGTGATTAATTTCTTCAACATGTTTTTTATTCGATCATATAGTTTTGGATGAACTATATACAAAACAAATAAACACTATCACATCTATTATCAATAAATAATTACAACTTTTAAGATATCGAAATTGGAGAATTAACAAAGAAATATTAATCTATCTCAAATAATTAAACTGAACAAAACAAAAAGAATCAAATATTTATGCTCTTGAAGAAATATGTGTGATGTATTAGAATTTTTTTGTTTCAAATACTTTTTTATCGAAACGAATTTTAGAAGATTAAAAATAGAAATTTCACCAAGAATTCTAATATCTATAAGCAAAGCAACATCTAAGACAATGTGTGAAAACACTTTTCTTCTATATTGTCTATTTAATGAAAATTAGAAGAAATATTTCAAACTTTTCACTTCACCACTGCTAAAATGACTCATCTAAGAATATCGTTTTACTCAAAATTCAAACGCATAGCGTAGCTAAATAGACTCCAAATTTGACCAAAATTAACTGGAATTCCCGTTACTTATGAGGGAACGTTTTCAACTGTTCGATTGGTTTTAACGGAGGATTGAAAAAGTCTGTTTGGATTTGCTTCTCCGATCTTCTCTTGTCGAGATACAGGCGTTTTATGCGATTTTTGACTTATGAGAATAGAACCTGAATGAGCGAATTTCGAGCTCAAATGTTGTTCAGAGATGGAACTTATATTCACTAGAAACTTTCCAAGGTTTGAGCTAGAACAAACGAACCTTTACCGAGATATTTACATTTAAAAGAAAAGACCTGTTTTTGGTCATATTTCAAAATAGACGTTTTTTTAAAAATGTAAATATCTCGGTACTCAGCAAGACTGATCGAATGGTCATGGTCTCGAGTGAAAATCGATCGGACAGTTGACAATGTTCTCTCGTTATTTTCTCTCATCTGGACAATAGTGTTGTTGTTTCTAAATCTGAAGAAAATATAATAGTGACAACCTTGTTTAATGAACTGTAAATCTTCTCTGTATATTTTCGATCGAATTAATATAATGAGAAAAGAATAATATGGAATATCTTACAATTTTTTAAAATTTCTTTCGAGAAATGATGATCGACAAATGCCGGAATTTAGTTGTAAAAACTTTTTTTTTAAATCATTGAAGATTTAGTCAATGAAATCGAGTCACAAATCATTTATGGGATGTAAAAACAATCTCTAACAACTAATCAAAAAATTCACCGATGAAAATATCAAAAACATAGATTCTGATATTTGTTCTAACGCTGTTTTAGATCAATTAAATATTAAATAATTATCCAACAATCGATCATATCACGGTAAATATGAATATTTAGAGTAGCTTTTACACTTTAATAATGTACGTATAGTTTTTGTTAAAAAAAACCAAGTAAATTTTTTAAAGATTACGCAGAAGAATTGAAAATTACATTTCATTGACACGTTGAATGAGTATTATTCAACTTAGACTACACTAAGTTTTATACTTGATGAAGGGTCTTTAGATTTACTACGGAGCGAATTCGCACGAAATTTATGAATATAATCATTGCAGCTGTCAGAGTTTATTTTTCGAAATCTTTTGTAAAGTTACCAAAGGTTTTTTTGTCCAATTTAATGTAAAATATTAAAATTGAGAATGATGCTAAAATGACTTCGTTTTGAAAGAGGAAAATGAAGACAGAAGCAGAAGAAAAACGAAATGAAGATGCAAGATGCCTCTTCTTTGTTATGGCTTTTATCTATGGAGTGAAAAGGTGTTATATTCCGTCAAAGATGAATTCAGTAAATTTCTTAAAAAACAAAATTCTATTAGCCTTAAAACACTTCACTGTGAAGTCTTCCTACGATTCGACGTGGACTATTGTGTTCAAAACAACTGAATTATTTTTGATGAATCTCTTTTTTCTATTAAATTAAAGTTTTCTTCTGATCTAAATCTTAGTCATGGTACTCTAGAGACTTTTCATCAAATACAGAAATTTATATAGTCTGAATTAAACAATAATTATTCAATGTATCAATGAATTGTAATTTACAATCTTTTTGAATAATCTTTAAACAACTTATCAAGTTTTAAAAAACCTATACGTACGTTATTTCAATCCAAGAGGAACTGATCGCTTATAACGGGTGTCCCAGGAATAATGAGCCTCTCGGTAGTTCCAATATTTCTCCGCTATTCTTCCTTTGATTAAAACACTTTTTTCTATCAAAAGATAGCGCTTGAAATTCTCTACAAAACCGTATATAACTATATAAAAAAAACTGCTGTAAATATGATTGAAAACAGACGAAAAACAAAGACATGCAAGACGCAGTAATTTGTAAACAGTTAAGCATCATCAGTGACTGCGTTTCGAATCTCATTTTTTATCGGTTCACCGTATTGAAAAAGAAAATATACAAAAAGATTCAGCATGAAAAGCTCTATAATTGACATAAGACCGCTTATTTCATATCAACACATTTCGTTTTCAAAATAGATAAAATTTTCGGCGATCAAGTTTCGATAATACGAAAATAATACTTTTTTTTAATCAAAGATAAATTCATATTTTGGTATCATGTTCCTATTACTTGATATGGAGTATGAAAACAAAAGAAAATTATACCCCAAGGTGTAGCGTGAAATGCTCTACAATTTAGAAAGAGCAAATGTAAACAGATGAAATAAGGAAACGAACTAATTCATCTTGTACCAGAACAATATATCAATTTCGTGCGGTCTGAGATTGATCACTCGAAAATTGACCCATTTTGAAACCAAGAAGGGCAACCATAAGTTAAGTGATCGCACCTAAATTGTAGAGCTTTTCACGCTGAATCTTTTCGTATATTTTGATTTTCTGATGGAACAAAATAAGTAATGAAAAAATTAAATACATAGCTCAGCCATTATCGTTATTCAAGCCATTTACAAATTACTGCGTCTTGAATGTCTTTGTTTTTCGTCTGTTTTCAATCATATTTACAGCAGTTTTTTTTATATAGTTATATACGGTTTTGTAGAGAATTTCAAGCGCTATCTTTTGATAGAAAAAAGTGTTTTAATCAAAGGAAGAATAGCGGAGAAATATTGGAACTACCGAGTGGCTCATTATTCCTGGGACACCCGTTACTTGTCCCGTACCCGTTTGAGTTTTCTTCTTTTAATTATTTTTTTAATAAGGCTAATATTAGGATCTAAGCTCACGAAATTGTTCGGTTGACAATTTTAGTATTAGCAAGAAAATCACTATTTTAGGAGAGTCGATTTTCATGGAAAATACAAAAATAAATATTAGTAATTTTCTTTTCATTCTGAAATATTTTTTATTAAAGTTTTATTCGTAGAGTTCAAGTCAAGATTCAAGAAAAAAAAAAGCTGAGAGGGAATGAGAGAAAAATATGAATATAAACATTTTATGACGAAAAAAAATGTTTTCCGTGTATTTTCGGGTCGTGACACAAAAATAAAAAGAATTGAAAGAACAAAAATCGAGCTGGAGGATGATATAGCCTATGAAAAAAGCACCAACTCTTTTGATATAAATACTCATTTTTATCATGATATCATCAATTGTTGGATAATTATTTAATATTTAATTGATCTGAAATAACTTCGACACAATTTTCTGTCGAAGTTATAACTTCGACACGACATATACTTTACAAAATAACTAATTAATAATTACCTTGTTTTGGTCTTTTAGGAGTTCGTGTGAATAAACTAAAACCAAAATTGGTAAAGATAGGTGTGATTATGCGTAGTGCAGCAATAAGACCACTAATCGTGGACACCAATACTATTAATATTCCAACGAAATTTTTTGTACGTACGATCTTCGAATAAGTACAATAAATTGGTGCACATATTTGCCAATATCGATCATATAATAACGAGGGATTCCACTTGTCGACCATTATTTGTGACACTATCGTTTTAAGTGTTGTATTAGGAGGAAAATGGCTCGATTTTTCATTATAAACGAGAGGACTGGCATTGAACGTCGCTAAACTATCGTAAGAAGATAAATATAATGCAGATAAGTTTAGATCAACATTGAAAACGTTTGTTGGATTTACTTAAAAATTTGTTTCATAATTCATATTTTCATTATCTTTAGATTTTGACTTTTTATGTGTTCTAGTGAAATAAGTTTTTTATCATAATATTTATGGATTACTCATATCTTCTTTTTTTTCAAAACGATCATCTAACTGATACATCTACATTTTGGTTAATTTAATCATAAGTTCACCGATTTCATCTAGAATTCAAGTCTTCCTCGTAAAATATCCAAAACACAATAAATGTTATCTTCCTGTAAATAAGTTACATTCTCATGTAAATCGATTATTAGGACAAGCACATGGTTGAATTTGTAGATTTAACCATTCCTGAACCTTTTCTAACGAATCTTCAAAATAAACAAGTAACGCTCGTCCAAAGACTCGCTCAGCTCTTTCTCGTAGAAATCGTGTTTCTAAACTACCGTCATGCTATTCATTTATAAAATTAAAAAAACCGAAGTCAGATTCAAGTTCCTCGATCCTGATTATCCTACAGTCAACCATTATAAAAAAAAAATTTTTTCCAGAAAAAGTAATCCTTTGTGTAAAAAAATGAATCCGAAAAAAAATTCGAAAAACTAACATCAGATTCGAGTTCCTCGACCTTGATTATCCTTCGGTCAACCCTTATAAAAAAAAATTTTTTCGCAGAAAAAGTGATCCTTTGTGAAAAAAAATGAATCCGAAAAAATAATTTTGAAAAACTAACATCAGATTCCAGTTCCTCGACCCCGATTACCCTTTGGTTAAGTTTTACAGAAAATGTTAATAAAATGTTTTTTTGACCTTGTGCGGACATAAACGCAATCAATCAATCAATCAGACAATTTATGTTTGTAAGACTCTTCTTTACGAGAAAGAGAATAATCAGCAGTGATGTTCATCACCCACCACGATGAAATCATTATTTCGTGAAAAAACACCTATTTTCGATGAAAAATACCAAACCTCAC
>JAJEKB010019413.1:119357-129494 GCA_022393335.1 Macrotrachela quadricornifera
ACCAAACCTCACCAATTCCTAACATCAATTGATCAATGCTGATACCACATGATCACCGAACAGACTTCACATTTGAAGTCCCCGCATCGAATTACCTCTAGAAATGTCTTTTTCGAAAAATGGATTTTCGATGTTTTTTTGACCCTGCGGACATACAAGCAATCAATCAATCAAGCAGACAATTTATGTTTGCAAGACTCTTCTCTACGAGAAAGAGAATAATCCTACTTTCATGTATATGATATTAAAATATTCTAGAATTGAGCATTTCAGCATAGGAAACAAGCTCTCACATAAACATACTAGAGATAAAGATGGTCTAAGAAATTTTCATTTCCTCAAAGAACATTCTTTTGTTACATATTCATAGAATGAAAGAGACTGTACTACTACATCAGCATCTAGGTCTACTCTGTGTTAGAATTTCGGCTCTCTATTTTTTATTGTTGATTGCCGCGCAATAAATTAGGACATAATGTTCTAATTATCCATTGATTTATGGTAAACTTAAAACATAGATATGTCCAATTTGCTTTTTAAATCATTCATCATCATCAACTATGAAATGACACAAACAATTACTTAATCCAAAATAACTCGGAGGTCAGCATCCCATTATTTTAAAAATAAACAAACAGTTTCAGATGATTGACAATGGTAATATTGAAATAACCAATATAATCTCACTCTCCAAAATCAAATGGATAACATAAATGATGCACTACCAAAGATAAGTACAGGGCAGGGTGAGCGGTCGTCATGCTATCTTGTTCTGTGCTCATCTTTTGCAGGGTGGCGCAAAACTAAAATTTTTGTTCTATCCTGCTGCTCAGCAAGGCAGATGATGGCTGAACGGCACAGCAGGACAAAACAGAATGCACAAGTTGGTCCTGTGGTTTTATACGCTATTTTCTTTAAAAATTTTTGCATAAGACTTATTGTCATCAGCTGTCACTATATATACTTTGTATAAGTTTTTCATGTCGTTATTCAAATGATAAACGGTGCTAATTTCAGCATTATTTCTTACTTTCACAGGGTCCTACGACCACTCTCGAGTAGTTGTAGGGGGCGTCTCTGGGCTGCTAGTAGCCACTCGTCTGGTCATGAGGCTAGCAACTTCTAGCTGGACATTAAACAATACTTGCTAACGAAAGGAAACATAATAGATGCGTTAACGCACAAAATCATGTCTTCTTCGGCGGATGGAACGTTAGATCCAGTATAAAGCAATCAAAGAGGGAAATAATAATCAAACAATTAAAAAAAATACAAAATACAAATAGCTGCGTTGAGTGAAACGTGTATGTGTGATTCCGGTGTAAAATTAGTAAGCGACTATACGATGATATATTCAGGCGCACCATACGACAAAAAAACACGAAAAGCTCATGGCGTGGCAATCTGTCTCAATCCGATTGCCACAAAAGTTTGGAAGGATTCAGGGAGCGAATGGGTACCAATAAATGAACGAATTATTAAAATTCGACTCTACTGTGCACCAATTCACATCACTGTTATTGCAGTTTATTCTCCTATTAATCCAAAAACGAAACTTATGAGCGATGAAAGTGATAAATTCTATAATGATCTACAAGATACAGTAAAAGAAATATCACCAAAGGATATGATCATCATTATAGGTGATCTAAATGCGAGAGTTGGCAACGATGAACAAATACGACATCAACACGTGAAAAGAAGCGGTATAGGACCATTTACAGTTGATATAGAAAACGAAAATGGGACGAGACTTATCGATTTCTGTGAGATTAACAACATCATAATCTCTAACACATTTTTCAAACATAAACTAGTGCATCAAACATCATGGATGCATCCAAGAGATAAAAAGTGGCACATGATTGACTATACTCTAGTAAATAAAAAGTTTAGATCAAGCGTTGAGGATGTCCGTATGCTGAGAGGCGCAGCAGGGTCAATAGGCACTGACCATCATCTGATGCGTGCCAAGATTAAAATTCATCTGAAAAGCAGAAGAAAAAATGTCAATCCGAAGAGAGTAAACGTTGATAGTGCTAAGCTAAAAGATGACAAACTACTAGAAACGTTTCAAAAAGATCTTCATGACATATTAGATACTGCAAGTGATGACACAATCAACATTGATCAAAGATACGAATTATTTTTGTCACAGATAAAAGAAAAGGCCAAATATCATTTTCCTGTTGACAAAAACTCGAAACGAAAAAGGAAAGAATGGTTGACAAGCGAAATTTTAAAAGTTATTGACCAAAAATCAGTAGCATTTGTTGAGTGGCAAAATAATCGTGGCTCTAAATTGGAGTCTAAATTTCATAAAAACTATAAACGCCTGCGAAAAATAGCGAAAATAATGACGGAACACCGTCAAGAAGAATACTGGGATGAAGTATGCGAAAATATAGAAAAATCGATCAAAAATAATGATCCTATAACGGCTTTTTCCATCATTAGACGTCTCAGAGGAGGAAGTAAAAGAGACGAAAATATGCCGGTACAAGATAAAAGTGGTAAACTACTGGTTAATTCAAAAGATACTTTAAAACGTTGGCGTGAATTCTTCTATGAAACACTCAACGTCACCTCATCAATAGATCAAAATCTTATTGATCTGATTGAAACACCGACTATTTCAATAGCTGAAGAGCGACGGCTAAATGCTCCACTATCTATTGACGAAGTGAGAAAAGCACTAAGTCGAATGAAATCTAGGAGAGCCCCAGGTAGTGATGAAGTCACAGTTGACATCCTAAAAGCTGGTGGTGAACCGATAATACGATGGTTGTTCGAATTCTTTACTGATGTATGGGAAAACGAGCATATGGTAAATGAATGGAACATGACAACCCTAATTAAACTGTATAAAAATAAAGGTGATAGGAAACTTTGCGATAATTATAGGGGCATCGCACTACTGAATACAACTAGTAAAATATTCTCACGAATTATACTCAACCGTATTCATGATCTAGTAGAATGCAAACTATTAGAAATACAATCTGGTTTTAGACCAAACAGGTCAACTATAGATCAGATTTTTACTTTAAAGATGACCATGGAAAAAAGAAGAGCATTCAATAAGCCATTATTCATGTGCTTTATTGATATTACGAAAGCCTACGATTCGGTGAATCGTGAACTCTTGTGGAAAGTATGTCGTAGCTACGGCATTACTAATAAATTGGTCAACTTATTAAAAATGCTATATAAACACCCAATAGCAAAAGTTAAAATAAATGGTGAATTGTCAGATAGTTTCGAAATGAATACAGGTGTGATGCAAGGAGGTATTCCTTCACCAATCCTATTCAACATTCTATTTGATTTCATCATAAGAGAAGTTATTAGTGAAGCTGCTATATCAGGAGTCAAATTCTCGTATGGTAGTAATGACTTTTTTCACGGAAAAAACGAAAGCCATAATGACTTCGACATTTTGACATTACTATATGCAGATGATCTGCTTGTAATGTGTGAAAAGATCGATGATCTAGAAAAATTCATTAGTTGTTTTGAAAAAGTAACACAACAATACGGGTTAACTATGAACATCAAAAAATCCTGTGTAATGTCACTACAACAACTAAAAGAAGATCAACATAGAAAGGTGTTAAAAGGACAAGTTATCGATTATGATGCCGATATAAATATAAATATCAGACATCAAAAAATTGAAACAACTAACTCTTTTACATATCTAGGTTGCACCATAACGAAAGATCAACGACATGATACATAAATATCTGTAAGGCTAACAAAAGCTTCTAAAGCTTTTAATTCACTACGTCATGCCATATGGCATAGAAAATCAGTCTCTATCACAGCAAGACTTCGAATTTTCAGAGCTTGTGTGTTACCAGTGTTACTATATGGTAGTGAAGCATGGGCTCTTACTATTAATCAAGAAAAAAGAATAAATACTTTCTATAATAAATGTTTACGGACAATCATAGGAGTAAACTTAGGTGATAGAATGTCTAATGAAACATTGTTAGACATTACAGGTCAACCTTCAATTGAAAATATCATACGTAGAAATAGGCTAAGATGGTTTGGACATGTTACCCGCTCTACCAAGCCGGACGGTTCACCATCATTAATTAAAAAAGCTATGTTTTCATATTTTCATGATGAAAAGAGACCTAGTAATCTAGGAAGATATAAAGAATGGGAAGACAAAGTTCTAAAAGATATAAATGAATTACATTTACAGAACTGGCGCAGGTTGACATTGGACAGGAAAAAATGGCGTGAATTAATTAATAAGAATGTCTACGTAAAACCAGTTTCTATAAATATTAAAGATATTGTTTTTCAATATAAAAAACAAGCGATTCAGAGAAGAAAAATAGATATAGCTATATCAAAAGGTGTAATAATACGTAAAGTTACAGAAATATTAATTAAAGAGAACAAACAATATATATGTCCTGGGTGCGAACTAAGATTTAAACCACAGGGTATCACAAATCATGTCAAATCGTGCGTGGCAGCAAAGGTGTGGTGCAAACGAAACAAGATCAACTAAACAATGGCATGGCTTTTCAACTACTATAATTGAAATAAGATTCATATGATGGCTATTATCTAAACTGTTCATCAGAGGTTAATAGACTGATAATATCTTCTTTCAACTCTTAGTAGCGATCTACGTGGTGTCCGTCGAAAAATAGACAATAGACTCTTTTTCTTTTTTCACGTTTTTTCTTTTTGTTCTTTTCTTTTTTTGTACTATGTTTCTCACCCCACACCGGCAACGGTAAGGGTATATAAATAAATAAATAAAATAAATATTTCTTACAAATATTAAAACAGAAACATAAAATAAAATTGCCAGCGCAGTTCCTTTGAAATGAAATTATAAAATTCAACGAAGCTGGTTAGTTCAACTCAGAGGTAGAGCAGGTACAGATTTTTCGTTACCGATGTCGGTATCGGTAGAACAGTCAGAGTCATACCTGCATTCTGATCACAATAATAATTATATAAGTCTTTTTCAGTTTTTCGAATATTCTTTTCTATCAGTTTTTTCTTTGTTAATATGTACTGATGACCTATAAACTTCATAGGACTACAAATTCTGTATCCGCTTTTCACAATGTAATACACGCTTTGTTATCTTTGATATCAGTGCAAAATGTATCCTATAAACAGTAGGGAAAATATCACAAATTTTATAATAAATTACAACGATAAAAAATTTTTCAATTTTGTATTGATAATATAATTCCATATGAAAAAGAGTTCATGAAATATGGCAAGTATAATATCACAAATTTTAACTAAATAGAACACTGCTGCATTTATCCTTACAGAAATAGTCTTAGACATCAACTAAAAAATTTTGAATTTACGAAAAAAACTACAATATTATGCTCATTGTTTTTAAGCGAACATACAAAACTTAAGAATATCTCATACAAAACTATAGAGAGAAAGAGTCATTTCTACAGGACGGTATACGGACCGATAATAAATCTTCTACTGGACTGAAACAGACCGAACCAGTCGCTTACCATTGCCGGTTACAACTCTGGCTTAGGTTGAAAATGAGAGTATTCACCAAAATATAAGGTGCGCATAAATGCAAAATTACAACACTTCGGCTTTTTGGCTGGATTATACATGCCTACTAAAATTAGGCCTAGAAAAGTTATTTAAAGCTTTATCACATATGATGTGTCGATTCCAGAAATATGTGATAATACTACTGACCATAGCACCTAGTGCCTACTCTTGTAAATATATCTAGTTTTTTTTCTGTCAAGATATAAACATTTGATTTATATCTTATTCGAACCGTTGTTTGACGGGCTACAAAAATATGTATCGCTTTAAAAAAATCCCCTTTCATTACTGAGTCAATCGATTCTTTCAAAATCCACGGATAAAAAGTTAAAGAACTGCACTCATATTTCAAGATTTGATTCTCGAAACTTGATTTTCATGCAAAATAACCATATTATTCAAAATCATCATAAAAAACTCCACCTAAAAATATAGATTTTATCAAAAAATATTTTCAGTCCAATATCAACCTGTGGGGGCCTCAGGACAAAATTGAATAAAAAAAAGGACCAAAGAGAAGTAGAGGTCGATATTGGACGGAAAATATTTTTTGATAAAACCTATATTTTTAGATGGAGTTTTTTATGATGATTCCGAATAATATGGTTATTTTGCATGAAAATCAAGTTTCGAGAGTCAAATCTTGAAATACGAGCGCAGTTCTTTAACTTTTTACATCCGGATTTTGAAAGACTCGATTTACTCAGAAATGAAAGGGGATTTTTTTAAAGCGATACCTACTTTTGTAGCCCGTCAAACAGCGGTTCGAATAAGATATAAACCAAATTTTTAGATCTTGATAGAAAAAAAACTAGATAGATTTACAAAGGTAGGCACTAGGTCCTATGGTCAGTAGTATTATCACGTATTTCTGGAATATATACATCATATGAGATAAAGCTTTAGATAACTTTTCTAGGCCGAATTTTAGATGAGGCATTCGAAAATGGCACCGTTGAATACGAAAAATAGAAAGCTAATGAGTAAGATGCTAGCTTTTTCTGAAGTACCCATGTACCAGCTCTATGAGAGGGAGACTCTAAATTACTACTGATACGCTTCAACACTTCTTTTAGACTATGGTACACACCAATGAAACAGATAGTGGAATAAAATTGATTAGAAGATGTCTGACAAGCTTAAGAATGTGCCTTGTGGGGGAGGGAGGTGCGCTAAGCGCAATGCATTTCCTACTCTCCAAATTTGTTTATTAAATGCCTTACTTTGAAATTTTCGTTGAATAGTTGTGAAAGTGTAGAATATATGAATATAGAATCCTCCTCCTTTTGAGTGTCAGATAATACTCTTGGACAAACTTAATATAAACTTCATCTAGTCAAAATTAAAGGTAAAATGTTTGTCCTGCTTTATATCCTGTTCTATATTATCGCTTGGCCCGACAGGATAAAGCAGGAAGGAAAAAGTTTTCCGGTGGTTATTTCTGTGCGTTACTAATTGAAAATATTTTTAAAAGTTAGGTTCAATCTTATTTAACTTTAACTGATTTAGTATGGTTTTTTTCTTTCTTAATATTTGTCTATTTTTTATGTTTTTCTTCGATTAATTAATTATGATTGTTGATGATGAAATAAATTGATCGAAATTTTCTAATATTTTTGTCAATTTATGATTAGATCCATATTTATTTTCTTTCCAGTATTTGAATATTTTTTTTCTATAATTTTTCGGATGTAGTTAAAACTATCTTTAAATGAAATCATATATGAATTGTTTGAAACTTTAACTCCGAATCTTACAATTAAAAAAGTGAATTTATCAAACAGAAAATAAAGAACACAAGAAAATTTCATAATACTGATACTACGATTCTTTACGTGTTATCCATTATTTCGAAAAAGAATTTTAAGAATTTTTCTGAACTTTATATTACTTGCATTTCTGTAACAATAATAAGTCGACTGAGGTTCACAAATCCGACAATGAATCCTATAGGATTGCGGGTGACGGAATTGCATCGGATTCCGTCAGCAAAATGTCAACTGCTACAATTTTATGAGCGTTCATTTAAGCAGTATTAGATTACGCTCTTCGGCATCTATCAGATCTAGGTCTTTCGGCTTCCAACGCGATTCCGTCACCAGGTTCCTACATAATCCCACATTTTTCTATGAGATTCCTATAGGAAACCTATCGGATTCGATAGGATCTTACTATTGGATTGATCGATCTGGGGAGAGTTGAAATTGTAAGATAGAATATCTTCGTATTAATATTAGCTTCTTTCTTTTTAGGAATATTGTTTGAGGAAATCAAAACTTATTAAAGTAGCTTCATACAAAAAATCTTGCAGTACAAAAATCAGTATGCTAGGATTTTCTCGAAGAGTTTTTCAAGTACAATAGAAGTAATCGCGTTAGTAAATAGAAATGTTAATCGGTATAAATTTTTATATTGAATGTGTTAAATAGTAATCAAGGGAAACAAACTGATTTATGCGGTGTGTTTTACTTCGATTTATTTTTAACAATTTCTAAGACATCGAAATCTTATCAGTGGTGTGCGGATTTTTAATGAGAAATTGGATATTTTAACTGAGATATTCTTTTATGATTGATTGTAAAGTATATTAATCCAATTCTAACGATTGATCTATAAACAATGGAACATTTTTATTTACTTTTTTTCTAAAATTAAGAGGATATTCCAAAGACTCCATTATCAACTCTTTTAACAGAGAGTTTTTTTCTCTTCTATACTGTCAACTTTGTTTTATCAGATAAGCTTTTCTTGTCGATGAAAAAACTTATAACACTAACAGACGGTCAATCATGCAATTGCGACAGTTTCAAAGCCAAATTTGATAAAATATTTTCAAGATAAGAGCTTCACTGAATTTTCTAATATACTCTAAAATTCTTCAGAAGACTTGCTAATCTGTTGATGTAAGTTAACAAATGTATAACTTTGAAAACAATGCTTTTGAGAGCATATCTAGAAAATTTCGTCAGATGTTATTGCCAAGTCTTTTAATTCTAATCAGAATCGTTTTTAATGAATAGAATTCAGAATACTGAAGTAGAGATCCGGTATTGCAAAAAGTATACGTTTTCATTTGTGTTTAAAGTTTGTCCTTAAAGCTTTTCTTGACCCTAAAACTCAAAAATATAATGTATTTGAGAAGTCTACAATGATCCGCAGATCTTTTATGGCAAAAATGTTAGCAAGCGATTTCTTTGATTTATGTTTATTTTCATAGTTGTCAATACTAGAGGCTGAAACGAACTGTTGAGTCCGGGCAAAGTTCCGACTCGGAGACAACTTTTATCTGAAGCGAGGCTGAGAAAAGAAAAAAGGACTTAAGTTAGGTACGAAGCGTGATGAAAAAGATTTTCGGATTGAAGCAAGACGGTGATCAAGAAATTGCCCCTGTTTTGAGCTCTGATCTGTATATATTCGAGTTATTATTCAAAATCTCGATAAGCAAATAATTAGATTTTCTGAAATAGTTTTTGAAGTAAATCCAATCGACAATGTCAGTTAATAGAGCATGCTAAGATCTGACGATTGATATGAAAATATGTGGGAAATTGTAGTATCACTTTTCATCAACTATAAGATGCTCCGAAAAAAAGCAAGACTACATATTCAGAATCTATTTCCAAAGCTCTCTCTATCTAAATATACAAAAACAGATCGTACCAAAACTTGTTTTTGAGTAACGAACAAATCTTTGTACAAAACTAAATGTCATCTGTAAAAACAGATTGACATAAATGCCACAAAATTTTGTGAGTTTATCGTGTTCATAACATCGTGTAATGTTCTCTATCAGCTTTCCTGTAGAATTTTTGACAAATCATGCAGAGGATATTCTCACTCTTCTTCCTGATAAAACTGGAAAAAATTAATCATAGAGTTTCACCTATTTTATAGATCGATGTTATTTTTGTTTTTTCTGATATTCATCTTAATTCTATCAGCAAGTGAACAATATAAGGATTATGCCTTCTTGATATCGGCAATATCAAGAAATTGTTGCATATATGTTCATGAACTGGCACTATTCAAAACGCAGAAAACTTCTATAGATTCATTACCATTCTCATATCTAAATTTTAAAGATATTTCGTATATCTTTGTTTTCCAAATTTTTTATCGTATTGTCTCAGACAATCTTGTGTTATTTTCTTGAGAATTTCTAAAGAGTCAAAACGGGGAGTCTGATGAAATACTATGGAATGCATAAGAGATCACCCAAAAATACTGAGAGATCGATTTCTTATGTGGTAGGAGCAGTCATTCTATTCCGCGATGTTGAACATTAGCGGATCCAGTTCCGCCTACGGAACTAATTCCACCGATTCCGGAATTACACAAAGTTTGAGAAGCGATTCCGGAATCGGTACTAATTCCATCAACTCCGGAATTGGAAGGAATTCCTAGGAATTCCATCTGATTCCGGATCCGTTCACTATAATAACTTAGAAGCATACGATAAAGACTAATGCATATATGATTCTGGAATCAGAAGGAATTCCTAGGAATTCCGTGTAAATCTGTCTGATTCCGGATCCGTTCACTATGATAACTTAGAAGCATACGATA
>JAJEKB010019413.1:129504-150519 GCA_022393335.1 Macrotrachela quadricornifera
CGGATCCGTTCACTATGATAACTTAGAAGCATACGATAAAGACTAATCCATATATGATTCCGGAATCAGACGGAATTCCTAGGAATTCCTTCTGATGGCGGAATTGAATTGTCTTATGTTAATATCTGTTTCCGGAATCGGATGTAACTAGATCCTAGGCGGAACTGGATCCGCTAATGTTCAACATCACGGAATAGGATGTATTCTCTGTGGTAGGCATTTTAACCTGTTTTTACAGGTCAAATCTTAATCTTGTATGAAGATTTGTTCGTTATTCAAAAACCAAAATGTAATAAAGTCTTTTTAAACTAACAGGTAGAAAGAGCTTTTGGCGTAGATTCCGAATATGTAGTCTTCTTTTTTCTGAAGTATGTTTCAGCTCATGAAGAATAAAACGATATTTTATCACGAACTTTTGCATCACACTTTACTTGAAACCAGAATATATGAATTAAAACAAGTTTTTAGGTGAATCCAATAGGAAAAACTACTCGAATCTAAGTCCAACTTCAGCTACTTACAAGGCTGTATCTTCTGTGTAGTAGAGTAACATTGATAAACAATCCGAGTCCAAATATAAACATTCGAGTGTGGAGAGAAATAATGAATCCAGAGCAAAACAACCCTCAATCGAGCCTGGTACTTTGTAAGCGGGCAGATGAAACGTACTCCACATTGATGGAATCGCTTTATAGAAATAGTGCGGTAGTTGACAATCGGGATCAGTGGCACAAGTACAAAAACTGTATTGTACTCCATCCGTTTTACCATACGGTATATTTCCGACAGTGATATTTGGTACACCAGTAAGTAACATTACAGGCTAAAAAGACAAGAAAGATCCGGATTTTATCGTAAGTCAATCTTGAAAATTCCCTTTCCAAATCAGAACAAAAAGGTTTCAAAGAAGTTATGTTATATTTGATGATAGCTTATCATCAAAAAAAATTTCGAAAGGAGCATAGTTCCTGCTGGAAAACTTAGTATGTGTAATACGATCGGACGTGAATTCTTATGTCACTATCATATTCTTTCCCATATTTGTCTGTCTATCTTCGATTCGTGTACCATTTAAAATGCTTGTTATTTTGCGTGTAACGCCCCCTACGAGAAAAAAAATTTAACCATCAATCGTTATTTAAGTTCTCGCAATCGCCCTTATAAATGACTCTAAACGAAGAAACATGAAATGTATATATGATCATCTTTTACAAATGGTACATACGATTTGTAAATACAATTCGTATATACCATCGTTTACACTTGCATATGAAGTTTTTAGATTTTCCTTCCAAAAATGATATTTGTCAAAGCATTCATAGTAAGGACAAACACAGATCTGTTCAAAATATAAAGAAGGTAGGTAGAAATAAATACGTCTGCTCTCATCAATACATTTCACAGATTAACTTACGAGGGGTTACTTCAACTGATTACGAGCTTTTGGCCTCATCTTTTGGTTATTCGTAGACCTCGGTGGGACTAGCAAAATCCTAGAATCATTCGTGCTTACTGCTCTTCGTTCCAAGATATGGCCAAAACTAAGTTATAAAAGAAAGGATATTTTTCATTTTTCAAAAGTTTTTTCGCTTCTAAAATCCTCAGAACAATCCAAAAGTAGTGGTGGAAATACATTATTTCCTTCTAAAAGACTTGGAAAAATTTTCTTTTTTTATTCGATGATAGATAAAACACAGCTCTATTTTTCTGTGCTATTTGATCGCTATTCAAATGGTATCATAATAATAAAATCGAAGATAAGAACTGTTTTAGCTTCAAACTTCATTTATGGATGAGCCTACGCTGGAGATTTCAATTTCAATCACTTGATACATTTTATTAAAAAACAAAATATTCCAGAAGATTTGGCGTGAAAAACTTCACAGTTTTCAAAGAACAATTTATTTTACATATATACCGTAGTGGACAAAAATTTCGACCCTAGTAGGCCACAGCCAATATAGGTGTTGGAGGTCTGAAATTTTGTGTGCACATACTCCGCCAAGAATATCGGTCAGAGACAAAATCTCATCTTAATTTCTTGAGCACAAAGAGAATTCTGCTGGATGATACCTAATTTTTAAATTGAATTTTTCAACCTGAATAGGGATTATCTACTCAATTTTGCACTGATTCTAACCTGAAAAAGGATTGCTCATCTAATTTTATACTGCTTTTTAGCAAATACATGACTAATTCGTAATGTTTTGCATAGAAACGGAGTTCAGTCTATGGTCTTTCTTCAATCAAAAGATGAGTTGATTTGCTCAAATATTTGCATCTTTGGATGTCTCTAAATTCTCAGCATTATCAACAGAATATCCATAACTATGATATATCTTATCGATACGCAGTTCGTTTTGAAAACTTATGCCCACTAATATCGAACTACGGCGAGCTTTTTTCTAAGAGTTTGAAGTTCATTCATTGAATTACTACTGAGTTATCATTTCAAAGAATACTAAATGATTTTCCTCCACACCAACAATCGCAGTAAAATAGGCGTAGTTTTAGAGAGGGCTCACGAACGTCAATGAAAGTATTTGTATGGATAGCAGAAAACTAGCGCTACATAATGAGTAATTAGCTGATCTACAAAGTCCATCATTCTCATAGTTATGACGTTCAAAAGAGAAATATGTACCTATCATTGTCATTCATCATAGTTCTCTTTCTACGTAAACAATCGAGATGGAATTTTGTCTCTCGCCTATATTCTTGACGCAGTATATTCACGCAAAATTTCAGGCCCCCAGCACCTAGATTTACTGAGATCTTTTAGGACCGAAACTTTTGCCCACTACTGTAAAATAAGAAAAAAATGATTTTTCAGAAGCAGCCAAAATTGCTTGTGCAGAATTTTGTTTTTTTAATACAATGTATTATATGATTGTAACATTTAATCTACCTCACCCGATAGTGAAGTTTCAAACAAAAACAATTCTTATCTTCAATTTTATTATTATGACACTAGTTGAATAGTGATGAAATACCACAGAAAAATAGATCGTCGTTTTCTCTATCATCGAATAAAAAAGAAAATTTTTCCTATTCTTCTGGAAGAAAATAATGTACCTCCACCACTATTTTTGGATTGCTCTAAGTATACAGTGAAATATATTTGTCGCTGGAAGATGAGAAATGATTTTTTCATGATTCTGACTGAACACGATTATAACTAGTAATAGATTGTAACTATATTGTTCATTGTTCATGTACTCATTTGGTTTATTTATCGGCTTCGTTGTTACTGTTTGCACTTTCTAATCGCGGTTCCTATTATTATCTTACATGAATCTTTGACTAATTCTTACTGTTCCCTGATTGATATCGTCGTAATATAGTAGAACGGGATGTGTCCTCTTCACTTAGTTCATAAAATTCATTCAGAACGTTTTTACTCAACACCAGAATTTTTTCTAAATTTAATGGTTTCTTTTTTTGACTCTTCTCTACACGTACATACTATATTATACCATTAAATCTTTCCTATGGTTATGTTATTTCGCTATACATAACTTCCTTACTTTCGTATAAAGACAGTCTCTTGTTTCCACTTAATTATCATCATAATATTAGTACGTCAAAAAAATATACTAGCCGCGACAGGCAGGCCAGGTCGATGAAAACGGGTGACAGACACAGACAGACTGAAGTGTTTGATAGCCTGCCATGAACAGGTCAGGCCTACGAAAATCGGGTCTGTTTCAGCCTCTGAGCAATGTTTTTAACTTACAGTATGCGATCTTCCATTGTCAGAGGTTTTCTATTCAATATTGTGGAATAGAGCACGAAAGATCTTTTAAGAGATGTAAAAAAATCCAATCCATATAAATTTTCAAAGATGCCTAGGAAAAGTTCTATAAATAGTTTTTAAAATGAAAATATTTCATGAAAAGTTTCTATGGTCGTTGATTGTCATAGTTTACGCTGTTACCTATCATCTGTATAGCTATGCTTCTGTCATCTTGTTAGCCTTCCATTTCCTTTATTATACATCGACCATGTTAACAGTTTGTTACTCTTCTTTGATAGATGAATCTTATTCATACGTGTTTTCTTTCTTAAATCATTAATACTTGTTGTCTTTTATTTTTTCGTGATTTTTTTGTCTCTCTAATATAGTAGTTCATTGTAATAGTTAGTCAGTCATTTTCCCACTTTATTTTCTCTTCTTGGATTTATTTTTCTGCGTTAGTCGTTCTAATCTCGCTTCTCTTACTTTTGTTCTATCTGCTGCAGTTAAGAAAAGTACGCACAGAAATGAGGAGACTCTTACAAATATATTCGGAAGTTTTTTTTTATCCGAGATCAGAAAATTCGGCTGTCATAATACTGTCAATCGAGTGTGCGCACAACATTTTTTTGAATGATGACATACATGTGCTACTGGTCTATCGTTGGACGTTTCATTTGTCGGAACTTTATAACTTAGTTTTGCGTTGAAATGTGGCAGATATACACCGTATTGTCCCGTATAGTATTGATTAACCTGATTGACAAGGCTTATCATATCGATGAGTCTACCATAATCGGAGCTTGCCGATTGAATAAATTGATTGATGATTGCATTTAACTGAGCATGAAAAGTAATTTCAGTGAGCAGATCTGAAGTGACAAAGGATCGTTTGATAAAACGTCGAATAGCATCATTGATTGTAGCATTAGCTTGTTCACAGAGAGCCGACAATAGTTGGAATCGTTTTGAGCTTGCACTACGCCAGTCTGTAGAAATATACTGCCCCTCTACACTTGAAAATAGTGAAATCAAATGATCCTTGGTAAAGTCGCTCGAACACACTTGATGTAAGATTGGATTAAATGAGATGAAAGTATGAAAGGGTATTTCCACCTTTGAACAAGGACATTTGAGTGTATGTGAATACAAAGATTGCAAATAGTTGTAGGTAATGAAAGTGGGACTTGATATCGTTATTGTAGTGGTTTGAGTATTTAGCGAATTGAATAGCACAAGAATGAGTAAGGAGCCTAATCATGAAAATAAACAAGTTAATACATCAACATAAATGAGACCTGATCAAATTCCATAAAATCAGTATTTATTAGAAAATTTAGCGGTACACAAAAATTCAAGTTGCTAGGTTATTATGGTCTTCTAAAGTAGCCGAAAACTAATTTCAATTATTGAATGGCTTCTATCTGAATAATCTATCGTAAGTATAAAACTGTTTGTATGTTCGAAAGAAGCAGGTAAGTTATCAGTATATTCAATCATTCATCTGTTAAGACCAGACATAATCGTCATGATGATCAAGATATGCGCAAAGCAAACTTACAGTAAAATTTTTTATTTTTATTTTCATACACTATTCCATAGAGAATTTCAAGGCGGTCAAGAACATACAGTTGTCCGGAAATTCTGTGCACCTCATATACTATGAAACAATAGGATAACGACTGTTGTATTTATTGAATGTATTTACCTTCCATAGTAATAACTACACGTTGCCAAAGATTACGTAAATTATTTCTTCCATTAAAATAAACTCCGAATCAATATTACTTTGGTATTCCTCAACAATCGTTATCACTTCGTTGTCAAAGCTAAAACTTTTGTCACAAAGAATTTTCTTCAAATTTGCGAACTAGTGGTAATTACTGAGTGCAATATCTGAATAAGAAGCAAGATGATTCAATTTGCGAGGGAGCATGTCACTATGGTTATTATTCAGATATTGCACTCAGTGATTACCACTAGTTTGCAAATTTGAAGAAATTTCTTTGTGACAAAACTTTTAATTTTGACAACGAAGTGATAACGATTGTTGAGGAATACCAAAGTAATATTGATTCGGAGTTCCTTTTAATGGAATAAATAATTTACGTGATCTTTGGCAACGTGTAGTTATTACTATGGAAGGTAAATACATTCAATAAATATAACAGTTGTTATCCTATTGTTTCATAGTATATGAGTGGCACGGAATTTCCGGACAACTGGATGTTCTTGACCATCTTGAAATTCTCTATGGAGTGGTGTATGAAAATAAAAATAAAAAATATTCACTACAAGTTTGCTTTGCGTGCACCTTACATGTTTACATGGTCTCTCTAGATGGGCCCATCGATTAATTTTATGTCGATCGACTAAACGAAAAACGAATAACTAGTTGAAGGCACTGCGATCAAATGAGCTTATGGCAATGATCTAGAGAACGAACACCTTCTTGTGAAAGTCGGATCAAATGATCTGCTCTCAACAAATCAATGTGGATACATTGCAACTTTTTGGCACAATGGGAATTTTAGCTGCATTTTCCGAATAACTTTTATTCTTGTTGACTGAATTAAACAATTGTTTATGTTCCTGCTACTCTGAGTGCTCTACATCCACATAAAGTTCGATCTCCCTAGCTCACATGAGTGTGGTCTTATGGGTCTCACAATGCGAAAAAATCGTATTTCATAAAGAGATGTACCAAGAAAACAAAATTTTCCTAGCTTTGTGGAAGCGATAAAAGACATAATGAATAGTCTATTTTGTACAGCCTGAAATGTCCTGTAGGATTATAAATTTTTCGCCTTTCTTTTTTTCTCACTCCATGCCCATTTATTTTAAATATTTAATTCCAGACACTTGTCCATTTTCGTGTAAAAGGATCTTATTTTTTAATTTTCTTTGTCTGGTTACAAATTGTGAAAATGCAAAAAGGGTCGAAAGAAAGTTCGTTAAGCGGAAAACAAAGTAATACAAAAGAAGCTTCTTGTGAACGCATTTCTGCTTCCTTGCAAAATAAAACAATCTTCTCGTCAAGATTCGAGTTTTACTCACTGCGTAGAAGAACCTTTTACAAATTTCGTTGCTAATAACTTATGAATGATTCATCGACTTATGCTCAAACTTTTACTGTAAATAAAGTTCTTACAGTTGTACAATCAGCAAAAAGTTTCGCTTTCTATCTCTTGTCATTTTCTATAAATTAACATTATACAATGAACAGTCGAGAGATCGACTTTTTTAAAAAGTATAGAAAGACCTTTTAAGAATTACCTCGCGAATAACTCGTAAAAGACTTGTTTGTTTTCACTAAAATTTGTACTGAAACTACGTTTTTTAAACTTGTATAACCGGTTAAACGTTCAGCCTTCTATTTTTTTCCTATATAAAAAAATTTAAAGAATAGAATCAAATGTATAACAATATTTTTTCATTAAATACGGTTCTTTTACATTGAAACTAGTCATATCTTAGCTATCAAAGTTTTGGCAAACTTCTGCTGTGTAACACAGACATATAGTGTAATAAAATGCACCACATACAAATTGTGTGGGTCTCCTTTCAGCTTTTCACACGAATCATACCAAAAAACTTCTAATTCACTGATGTATACATATCTACCCACTCTCTTTTTGGATACAAACGTACTTTATGAATTGAAATATCTCTTCTTAATAGAAATATATTTAAAAATTAAAATCAAATAACAAATCTGAAATGTATGATCATAGGTTTGTAGCTTCCTTGTTTCCGTAAAATTCCGTATTTTTTTGTTTTCTATGGTTTACAGAATTCCGATGGAATTTGATTTTTACACATTTTATGATTATATGGTTATCACTCTGATTTTCACATGATCCATTCAACTTTATGTCATTCAATACGTCTGAAATCAGCTATCGAATTGTAATAACTACAACTGATTTTCTTCTCGAGTCTGTATTTGTTGAAGTTGTACCTCCACACACTTATTCAAACGTTGAGAATAACAAAATGTTTCGCATTGAAAACAATCATACCCGCTAGCAAGATCAAATAAACACGCGTGGTGATTTTCTGTTTTCTGACACTATTTGCTGTTCGATCGTTGGCCAATTTGAACAAGTTGAATTGTTTTGCCATTAGAATGAACTTCCAGATATATGCCACATAATATGCTACAAATCAAAAAATGAATTAAATTTAAAGTGAAATCTCTTTTCGTTATAATTCAAACGTACTGTAGTCAACATGAATGTGCATTGAAGAGCGTTTCATTTTTGATGAGACATTGATTAAGAAAGTTGCAATAAAACGAAGTATGAGAGTAAGACCACCATAAAGGCTAAGTAAGAAAGTGATTGTGTAAGATAAATTGACTTGATCTGTTATGGTGTATGTGCAAAACGAAGGAGCACAAGCAGTGATATATTTCGAATAGTTAATCTTTGTTGACCATTCGTCAACAAAGAGCTTAGCTAAGCGATCATATACACAATTGTTTTGGTGACTTGAAGATAGAACAGAATCTGTCAAGTTCGGCTTCATCTAAATAAAGAGAATTTCTCTACAATGAATAATGTTGTATCATACAAACTTGATTCACAGCTGGGATGTAGTACGAGATAAGTTCAAGACATTTGACATCATATAAACAATCGAGTTTGCTTACCAGGAGGGCATCCATGAGTGATATACCTCCAAAAAATCCACTGACAATTCCAGAATTATTCAATGAATTAATATCCGTAGACTGCACATATTCCAAAAAGGCATCAAAACCTTGCTCGTCATATATTTGTTCCAGCAACTCGTCAATGTATTCCAAAGAGTATAAGCCAACTGTATAACCCTCACTTTTTAAGGTACAGGTAGGACTCCCAATGGTTCCATAATGTTGCCAAATGAAATACACTTCTTTTCTAAAAAAAAAAACGAACGATTGTCCTGGAAAAGCCGAAACGAAAGTGTTCGATTGAGTTGTTATTCGAAGGAAGGTCAGGGCTGAGGCCATTTGAAAATATAAGTTGTTTTGAATAAGTTCAACCGTCTCATTGACTTTAGATTGAACTTGATCTTCTGGAAGAAGTTGAATGGTGATGAACTGCTTGTTGTCAATATCAGTTATAGTCTGATGGACTGCCTCTTGATAAATTGAACAAAGACTAGCCAGAAGTTCGAACTAAATGAAGAGAGAGAGGGAATCGAAACAATCATATCTGGCTGTGTCACTCAGTAGAGTGGATAGATGACACATTATGAGCATTATGGTGGTAGGAAGAGATTCAAATGACCTAGTGAATTACTATGGTTTATTCTCACGAAGGAGTTTCCCCAAGTGTCATCCTCCGTTTGGGTTTATATTTTGCCTATAGGTAGGACTCATAGTGTAGATAAGATCCCTAAAAGGGTTCGTGTCCATAGCCTGCTGTTGACAAGATATTACATTTCTAAGGTATTGGGATAACTCACTGCTGTAGTCCTCCTCAGGAACATCCGAAAAACTCATTTTTGAATTTCGACTTGAAACTTTGTATAGAGGAAGATCTCAATGGGATTAGTTTATTGTGATAGTTACAGCTTTGCTGAATGCTCCTAATAAGAGATAAGAACACCAAAACTTTCCACCGCAAGTGACATTAGGTTACCATAATCGTATCGTGAGATAGGAACAACGAATGGTAGGTTATCATTTGCCCCAAATTGTGGTGCCCTGAAGCAACCCCCAAATCGTATCTCCATTTGAGGATAATCAAACAATTAACGTTAATTTGGGTCACTATTTGGGGATTATTTTACATAAAAGAGATATCATACATATTGTATTTCAACAGAAACCTACTTCGATTATACTGAAAAACTCGCGTTCTGGAGACCAAGCAGTTTAGCGAATATTTTATTGTCCATAAGTCTCTTCTGGTTACCAGAATTGTTTTTACTGATTGCCTATACTCGCTTAAATATACATATACATATATATTCTATTTTCCTGGTCTTCATGCAGAATGAATGTAACACAATTCTGGTTACCAGAATAGATCTACAGATGGTAGAATTTCTGCTAAAATATCATAGAAACCAGTTACTTCGGCGAGAGTTACAATCTCCGTAAGTCTATTCTGGCGACCAGAAGAGACTTATAGACAATAAAATATTCGCTAAACTGCTTGGTCTCCAGAACGCGAGTTTTTCAGTATAATTGAAGTAGGTTTCTGTTGAAATACAATATGTATGATATCTCTTTTATGAAAAATAATCCCCAAATGGTGACCCGAATTAACGTTAATTGTTTGATTATCCTCAAATGGGAATACGATTTGGGGGTTGATTCAGGGCACCACAATTTGGGACAAATGATAAAAATTCCAACGAATAGGCCAGACACTTTCATAATAAACCACTCTCATTGAGATCTCTCTCTGTACAAAGTTTCAAGTCGAAATTCGAAAATGAGTTTTTCGGATGTCTCTGACGGGGACTACGGCAGTGAGTTATCCAAGGGGGGAAAAGCGAGACTTCTGATTTCACATACTTCGTCGTACTTCACGGTACTTTACTGTAGAGTTTATATATCAAGGTCAAAAGAGCTAAACCGCATATACTTCAAAAAAACTCTGAAGGGCAAGTGAAGGATGAACAAGGCGGAAAAGTCTATACTCCAAGTACTCTAAAAACTTTTTGGAGTACGAGAGAGGGGAGAGCGAGGTACGATTGGAGTACGGCTGGAATAGAATGAGATACCATCTAAGGAAGAAAAGCGGTAACCCTAAGGTCATCCAGTTCTACATATTGGGGTGCCCTTAAGTCCTGAAGTCTTATATTATGGGGGTACCCTCGAATCCTCAGGTCCTATCTCCCAAGGATTCCCTTGGATCCTCAGCTGCTGTACTATGAGAATACCCTTAGGTTCACAAGTCCTATATGTTGGGGGTATCCTTGGATCCTCAAGTCCTATATTATGGGGTACCCTTGTGTCTTCGAGTTCTATATTCCAGGGGTTCCCTTGGGTCCTCGAGTCCTATATTACGGAAATACCCTTAGCTCATCAAGTACTATATATTGGGGTACCCTTAGGTCTTAAACTGCTATACTATAGCGACACTCTTAGGTTCTCAGCTGCTATACTTTGAGGCTACCCTTAGGTTCTCAAGTTCTATATTATGGGGCACCCTTGAGTCTTCAAGTCCTATATCATGGGGATACCATTAGGACCCCAAGTTCTATATATTGGGGGGCATTAGAACCTCAACTGTAATAATATAGAGATACCCTTAGGTTCTTAACTACTATATATTAGGGTACCTCCAGCTCCTCAAGTACTGTATTAGGAGGGTACTCTTAGCTCAAGAAGTTCTATATATTGGGGTATGCTTAGATTGTCAGCTAGTATACTATGAAGGTACCCTTAGATCGTCAACTGGTATCCTATAGGAGTAAACTTAAGTCCGCAAGTCCTCTATTACAATGGATACTCTTACCTCTAAAATTTCTATATTATGGGGGAAGCCTTAGGTCCTCATGCCGTACATTATTTTGTACCGGTGCGTCGTACAGTCCTCTATTAGGAAAGTACCCTTAGCTCTGCAATTTCCATTGTATAGAGATACGGATGTGACAAGGGTAATACTAGTCAATTCGAATTCGTATTGATAATTTTTGGAGTCACTATGAGTTTAGGAACTGTTGGCCTCTAATATCGGATGTCAATATTTTGAAAAACCGACGATCATTTCCGGTTCCTTGATCATGACAATTTCTTAGTACTTTTTATAACAAGTACCGCTCGTCGCTGTGACTCGCTAAACCCTCTACCGAAATCGACCTAATTAGAGATGGCACTTTAAACTTTAATTAAAGTCCAAAATTTACAGATAATAAGGACTTCTTTAGGTCTTCAAGCGTTATAGTATCCAAACACCTATCGGAAATTACTCGTCGCTAGGGGTGGGCCATTTGACTTAACTTAAAATTAAGTTAAGTTTTTTTACTTAACACTTAATATTAAGTAATAAGTTTTTTTATTAAAAATTAAAACTTAATTTTAAGCGTTAAGTGTTTACTTAAAGCTTAATATTAAGCGTTAAGTGAAAACACTTAATTAAGTGACTTAATTAAGTAAGATTAAGTTTTTCCATTTCAACTCAATTTCAATTAATCAAGCTTTCTTATCAAATTTTTCCGCTCCATGCTTAATATTAAGGTGAGGTACGAAAGACTTAATTTCACTTAATTAAGTGTTTTTCACTTAACGCTTAATATTAAGCTTTAAGTAAACACTTAACGCTTAAAATTTAGTTTTAATTTTTAATGAAAAAACTTAATACTTAATATTAAGTGTTAAGTAAAAAAACCTAATTAAGTCATTTAATTAAGTTGAATTAAGTTAAGTGACCCACCCCTACTCGTCGCTGCGTTCGCTTTTCTGTTAGCAGAAAAACTGGCCAATCAGATGGCAATAAATTGTAACTCGCTTATTCTATGGATAACCATGGGAGATTCTATGAGCACTTTTGTAAAACACCCATAATAACCTCAAATTGGCCCGAACAACCATATGCTCCGTCCTTTTTCTCATGGAAAAAAACGCCTCGAAATCTGATGGATCGAAAGTTCCATATTAAGAGCACCCTTATAGTATAGCACTTGAAGACCTATGGGTGCTCCCATTATATAGAACTTGAGGACCTATAGATACCTCTATAGTATAGTATTTGAAGACCCAAGGGTACCTCCATAGTATAGCACTTGAGGACCCAAGGGTGCCCCTATAGTATAGCACCTGAGGACCTATAGGTTCGTATGTATATGGCTGAGGGTGACATTCTTTTGCTCTCGATGTTTTTTTTCCCTCAATGTTTTTTTGATACTCCCACAAAACCCGCTCGCCTGCCACAGACAAACTATTTTTTTTCATATGACTCTTCCTACAGTCGAAAGAAAATAAAAAATCATTATTTTCGAAAACAAAGTGTTTCCTCAATATAAGTGCCAAAAACACTGTAATCGTGTTTCTCAAAATTTACCATTCGTTTTTTTCTTAAATAAGGTTAACCTCCGAAGTTAATGATTGTGTATAGGCTTTGATCGTAGGTTTTCAAGTTTGAGGAATACAAATGAATTCTAAGTTATATAAATGTTGATGTTTTACGTGAGGAACGAACAGCCTCTGCGAAAAAACGATACCGGCCAAAACCACTACCAGTTGATATTGACTGCTTTTACTATAGTTACATCCATACTTCTATACAAAAAAACTTGAGGATCTTCGTGTACCCCGGAATAGGGAACTCGAGGATACAAGTATACGGCCATAATATTGCATAAGAGGACTTAAGAGTATCACAATATACTTAGGTCTGATCAAAAGTTCTAATTTTGTTAAAAAGAAATATAACGATAAAGAGATATTTTTACTTTTATTTTACTAAATATTGAGGATAGTTGTCATGATTATTTATATGAAGTTCATACCTTTCGACACAATTTGTTAAAATTTTTGTTGAAGTCTTTTCCGAAAAAGCTTTTAGGTAGCTTGGATACCGCATGATATAATCATACTTCATTTATTGAACCAGTTAAACTACGTTCGATGAAAGTAGTTAGCCAAAAATTACATAGTATCACGCCTGACGAATATGGTGAATATGATTTTATATTGATGTCTTCTTCTATCATATAATTAATAACATTGGATGAGTATGAAATCACTAACGATTATTAAGCAATTTTGTACATTCTGAAGGTGATGTCTCTGTTTCCTGAAATACTTTTGTTAAAAAAAGGCTTCGGATAATTTACAATATAATACTGGTGACCTACGGTCTTCCCTCTAGTTACACTCAGAAGTATTTGATTTAAAGAATATACCAAACAAAGTTTTGGTTAAAATTTGTCTCCATGAACAATAGACTTTGATAATTCAACTTCAATCAACCAACTAGCATCAGATGATTTATGTCTAGCCTATCTAAAATAAATCCATATTCCATCTCTAGTAGTACTAGAACGCAAATGACATCATCAAACAAACTGTTGTTAAATTTTTACAACAAATGAAATATGGTTAGGTCATGCGGTATCCAAGTTACCTAAATATTTTGAAGAAAAAGACTTCAAAACAAAACTTTAGCAAATTGTTAGAACGGATTGAATTTCATATAAGTAATCGTGGCAATTATCCTCAACATTTGATAAGATAAAATTAAAAATATCTCTTTATCTTTATATTTCTTTTTCACAAAGTTAGAAATTTTGGTGACACTTTAGTATATGACTTGATCATCTACACGCACACCTGATATATGGTAGCTGACAATCTAAGAATGCCGCGAATATATGGTAGTTCAGGAGTTGAGGGTACATTCCAATATATAGTAGTTGACGACCTAAGGGCATTGCTATAGGGTAATAGTTAAGGACATAAGGGTGCCTCAAATATATATCAGTTGAGGATCCGAGGGTGCCCTTATAGTATAGCAGTTGAAGATCCCAGTATATCTCGAATATATAGTAATTAAGTACTTAAGGGTAGCGCTATAGTGCAGTAGTTGAAGACCTAGAGGTATCGCTATAATGTAGTAGTTAAGAACCTAAGGGTACCTCCAATATATAACAGGTGAAGACCCAAAGGTACTCCTAGTATAGTAGTTGATAACCTAAGGGTATCACTATAGTATAGCAGTTGAGAACCTAGGGATATATCTGTAGTTTACTAGATGAGGATCCTTGGGAACATCGACCGAACAGCAGTCAAGGACCGCTGGGTATGTTTTAAGAAAGCAGTAGAGAAGCCCCGTGTACCCTCTAGTACACTACTTAAGAGAGGCTCCACTAAATGAAACTCCTACTCTATGCTAAAGCCACCGGGAAAAAAATTTTTTTTTTCGATTTTATTGTTTCAAATGAAAGAGCTAGTCAAACCATAATCAGATCCAAAATATGAAGTCATTTGGTTTTGTCTGCGAAAAACGCGACCAAAAACAATTTGGAGTCTATTTTGATCCCTAAAAATAGCCATTTTGAGGGTGTGATCAGTATTTTGACATTATGTCAGGAATAACTTGATCGTTTGAGCTTGAGAACGTCTCATTTTATACAGAACAGTTGAAGCTACAAACTCAATAGATTCAAGTCAATGACATATAAGGTAATAAAAACGCTATAGGTCACAAACCGCGAAAATCTAGAAAACCATATTTGACGGTCCAGCCGGTATTTTCGACTTTTCTCTCGTGCTGCAACAGATGCTAGAGTTTTTTTTGTGCTAGACATAGATCTCAGCAAGACACATCTTTCGACATTAAATTTTAAAGACGAAAACACTGGGGGTAGGGTGGGGAGCGGGAGCAAGATAGCATGAACCACACTAGGAGCACCCTCTCTAATGATCATTGACTCTACTCTCTAGAACCATGAAATTTCTTCAGGAATCACGAAAATGGAATTCAGATTCGTGTTCATCATGAAAAATTAGATAGAATAAGTGACTTTGGAATAATTTTCCATTTGTGTCTAGCAGAATAATGAATATAGGTGCACTTCGTAGATGTATGATGAATATGCGATGCATAGAGGCATCAAAATGTTACTTATAAATCACTAGCATTAGTAACTACCGAGTTCGGATTTTCACCATTCGATAGCCCTTTATAGTGCCTACAAAACTACCTATTGCATCAACTAATAAACTACTAATCGGTCGACACATACCTATGCCTATTGGTCTTAGACTACACTTTTGACTTTGATATAGCTAGTTTTCGGTTGAAAAACCATAGCCTGAATCAAAACTAATATGACATTCGGAGTCAGGGTGATAAACTGAGTCGATCTATGTATGTTTCAAATATTTTTGAGAAAATTTTTTTCTATGAAAAACGACCTCTGAGGGGGACCCCAGCAATGGCTAAGAGATTATGTTTCGAGAAAACGGTATTTCTCATGTGGAGTAAAGTAGTCGAGCGTCTCTCTTACCAATGAACACAAAAACCGAAACGATTGACTGAAAAAGACGTCGTTTTTCGAGAAATCATCTCTTAGCCATTCCTGGAGTCTCCCCTCAGAAGTCATTTTTCATAGAAAAATTTTTTTCAAAAATACTTGAAACATACATGGATCGACTCAGTTTCTAACTCTGACTCCGAATTTCATATTAGTTTTAATTCAAGCTATGATTTTTCAACCGAAAACTAGCTATATTAAAGTCAAAAGTGTAGTCCAAGACCAATAGGCATAGGTATGTGTCGACTGATTAGTAGTTTATCAGTTGATGCAATAGATAGTTTTATAGGCACTAAAAAGGGCTATCGAATGGTGAAAACTTGAACTTGATAGTTACTTATGCTAGTGATTTATAAACAACACATTGATGCCTCTATGCATCGCATACCCCTGTAAAAAAAAACGGTCAATAATCTGATTGTAATCGATTTTTTTTTAATTAAAAATCGATTATAATGACACGATTATCACCAGATTTTCATTAGATTTGAATCCGAATTTTGATTTTAAATCAGTTTTTGGCTAATTTTAATCAAGTTTAACCAATTAAAATCGATTATTTTATTTTTAATCAATTTTAATCACGATGACCAATCAACGAGGAAGTACCAGTTGGTGTCATCTCACGAAGTGTGGTATATGTGGCAGAGGTTGGTCTTACAGTGTACCTACCATTTGTCGATACGAGGAATCCAATAAGACAATAATAAACTATGATTTTAAAGTTAAAACTCGAGAAAAACGCAGTTTTTAGTTATCAGGATTATAATTCATTACCAAAAAAGTAATAAATTTTAATTGATTAATAATCCAAAAATCTGATGAAAATCTGGTGATAATCGTGCCATTATAATCGATTTTTAATCCGAAAAAAATCGATTATAATCAGATTATTGACCGTTTTTTTTACATGGGTATTCATCATACATATACGAAATGCACCTACAGAGTGTCCCAAAAGTTACTTACCAAAAAAAAGGTTGAATATCTCTCTTACGGCTCGAACAAACGAGCTGATTTTTTTTATTAATGATAGAGGCATGTTCAAAGTTTATATTCATAAACACATGCCTAGAGAGACTCTTTGTTAAGTATCATTATTGGTTTGAACAAAAAAATTTTTACTTTTTCACAGATAGAAAGAAAAAACAATATACTTAACAAAAGATCTCTATAGGCATGTCTTTATGAATATGAAACTTAAACATGCCTCTATCATTGGTAAAAAGATCAGCTTGTTTGCTTGAACCGTAAAGGAGATATTCAATTTTTTTTTCGATAAAATGACTTTTCAAGGTTGCCCAAAAATTGCGCAACGGAGAAAAAACTGATAATCTCCATTTCAGCTCGAGCGAATGGGCTGATTTTTTTATCAATAATAGAGGTATGTTCAAGCTACAGGTTCATAGAGACATGCCTAGAGAAATTCTTTGTTAAGTATATTGGGTTTTTCTCTTATCTGCGATAAAGTAAACATTTTTTTGTTGAAGTCATTCATGGTACGTAACAAAGGTTTTCTCGAACCTTGTTCGTATGGATTTAAAGTATGAACAAGCCGCTATTATGGGTAAAAAATCAGTTTATTTAGTTGAGCTGTAGCAGAAATGCTCATTTTTTTTCTTGGTAAGGTGACTTTTGGCTCACCCTGTTCCTACCTATGAAAAAGTAAATTTTTTTTGTTCAAACCAATAATGATACTTAACAAAGAGTCTCTCTAGGCATGTGTTTATGGATATAAACTTTGAACATGCCTCTGTCATTGATAAAAGAATCAGCTCGTTTGCTCGAGCCGTAAGGGAGATAGTCAACTTTCTTTTTTGGTAAGTGACTTTTTGGACACCCTGTATATTCCTTATTCTGCTAGACACAAATGGAAAACTATTCCAAAATGACTTATTCTATCTAATTTTTCATGGTAAACACGAATCTGAATTCCATTTTCGTGATTCCTGAAGAAATTGCATGATTCTAGAGAGTAGAGTCAATGATCATTAGGGAGAATGCTCCTAGCGTCATCCATGCTATCTTACCCCCTCCTCCCCCAGTGTTTTCGTCTTTAAAATTTAATGTCAAACGATGCGTCTTGCCGAGATCTATGTCTAGTACAAAAAAAAACTCTAGCATCTGTTGCAGCACGAGAGAAAAGTCCAACATACTGGTTGGACGGCCAAATATAGTTCTCTAGATTTTGATGGTTTCTGACCTATAGTGTTTTTATTACCCTATATGTGATTGACTTGAATCTATTGAGCTTGTAGCCTAAACTGTTCTCTATAAAACGAGACATCTCTGAGCTCAAACGATCAAATTATTCCTGACATAATGTCAAAATATTGATCACACCACCAAAATGGCTATTTTTAGAGATTAAAATAGACTTTCCAAATTGTTTTTGCTCGCGTTTTCCGCAAACAAAACCAAATGACTTTACACTTTGGATCTGATTATGGTTTGACTAGCTCTTTCATTTGAAACAATAAAATCGAACAAAAAATTTTTCTTTGGCGGTGTAGGGATCTCCTGTGGCGGACGCTCTCTTGATGTTCACGCAAAATAAACAAAATATTCGGAATCAGCATCAAAATCTGGATTACATAACATACTTTTTTCCAAAAATATTTTTCATCAAAAATTCGACCGTACCCCCTCCCCCTCCTCAGGTGTGTTTACTCAATTTTCCCCTGAAATCTCGCGTAGGACGAATTGTTGATGAAAAATATTTTTGAACAAAATATATGTTATCTAATGCAGATGTTGACGCTGAATCCGAATATTTTGTTTATTTTGCATGAACATTAAGTTTTGGTAGTCGAAATCTCGACATACGAGTGAAAATAAGGAATTTTGCTAGTATATCAGGATTTTAGACTTGAGGCCGATCTTTCTTAATCTTTTCGATTCGATATTTGGATAGAGCATGTAAACCTGCATCGAACTGATATAGTACCACTTAAGTTCAAAACTTTTCAGTGTACTAAGAGCATTCGAGAATGAAGCGTCGATGAATATCGTAATATAGTTATGGTCCTATTTCGCTGTCTTGAGCATCTGAACATTTCAGATGATTTTTATCCACTCAGAGTCGGATAGAGCCTGAGAAGTTGTATCTAAAAGTCGCTTTATTAGACGTTCTACCGATCAAACTATATGAGGGGCGGGTCAAAAATCTAGTTAAGACACCAAAATCCAGATATAGTAAAAAATGGTCTAATTTTTCGGGCCTACGTTTTTGAATTCTAAAGTAGCGATATACGTAATCAGCATGTTCGACTTGATAGCACTAGTTGCTTTTAGCAAATAAATTTTGAAAAAATATTTTTTAGAAGCTCTGTAGGACGTAAAGGGATCAAAAACCCCGAGGGTAATTTTAAGGAAAACGACTACGCTAGATTTGTGGTCCAGATCAACTTTGCTACTCCAATATAATTATTTCTTGAAAATATGTTGGGGAGAAAGTGACCTTATCGACAGTTGTCCTTCCGGGGAAAGTTTGTAATTTTAGTATTTTCTGTTTGGTATGTCTCAGAAAACCATATGGAGACACTTTTTTGGTGAAATTTCCAGAGTTTTTGACAATTTTTTAGCCCGCCACACTTTTAAAAACAATTGGAAACTCTGAAATAGTAGGAGAAATTTAAGTAAATTTTTGATAAATTCTACTGTTAATCAATTATTCAGTTTTGTAGTGATAATATAATTCAATATGAAAGTTAATTAATAAAATATGATAAGTATATTATGATGTATTTTCAGCAAATAAAATAATCCGATGCATTTTCCTAACAGAAATAGTGTTCGAGACCAGCGAAAAGTCTTTGATTTATAAAAAAATATGCAAAAAATTTTAAAGAACTCTTATCAATCAGCATAGAAAAAGTCGTTTCTACCGGATAGAATCGTCCATTTATCGTTACCAGTCACAACTTAGGCTTCGACAATTTCTGTCTCGTATGCTTCAATCTTCGAATCTCAATACTGAGTAGTTTCTATTGTGCTGTAACAAAATAGATATGAACATGAAATAACTCTTTTTGTGATTCAAAGCTCTTGCTCTTGCCCACCCCTCTTCTCTGCCGGGGGTGGCAGAAATTCCTTCAAACATATTTTCACTTACATGGTAGCCAGCTATCCTGCGAAAGTCTTTTTTCTTGTAATCAAATTCATATGCCCAGTTGACATATGGAAAGAACGGTTCATTATATCTAAATGGATTTCCATTGTAGAAAGCTTTGATGCATTGTTTACTGATGAAAACGCTTGAACAAACAGGATCAAATGAGATGATGTTGAACACAAAGGCATTGTAAGGAATAGTGCTTTTTGAACATGGACAAGAAAGGGTTGCACCATGATTAAGACGAAGATGATTAAAAAGTGTTGGAGTGATATTTGAGACGGTGACTATTCGAGTTACCGGATTTGCCAGGACGGTTAGACCGAGAAAATAAAAGGACACTAATAACAAAAAAAGAATAAATAGTAAAATGCTTTATATTTTAAGAGTTACTGTTCTTTCTCTATTATGTACTGATAGCTATTATTTGAGGTCCCTTTTGAAAAATTCGAATTTATGTATATTCCAGTTACAGAAAATATTGCAGATGATAGAATGTGAAGAGGTATGCGGATGAATACTCATCCTCATCCTCATCCTCACGATATCCAAAGAGATATCACCTTGCCAGCTCTCACGTTAGACACAACACAATTGGGAGTCAAATATTTATTTGAGGGAAAATTTTCAAGCATATGTAAACGAAGTGTCCGTTTATTATCGTACTTGATTCCATGATCTTCAGATTTTTAAACCTGATTTATAGGTTTATCAATATTTTGGTACTCAAATAACATCTAATAATTGTTAAAGCCACCTCGTTCTATAATATCGAGTGACATCGAACTTCTTACAATTTATTTTATTTTGTAAATATTCAAACAAGATTACTATAAAACGTAAGAAGGAAAAAGTAGATCTGAGATCTCATATATTATTGAATTTTTATGGATTATAGTACATGGTAATATATACCACAGACTCCCTGTAGTTCCTAATGAGTCCTAACAGCTTCTGGTGATTTATACGGTTTAATCGCTGGGAACAATCAGAGTCCAGTTTTTTCTTTTAATCAAATGTCTCACAGCTGTTTTTCTTAAGCTTGAGGTCTTGATGAACGATTTCAGCAAAATTTGAGTCAAGTTCACAAGAAATACTTCTTTTGTAGAAGATCATTGATATTCTTCCAATGCTGACGTTAGTTTTTCGTACGACTACTTTTAATATTTAGGTTTTTTATTTT
>JAJEKB010019414.1:0-41376 GCA_022393335.1 Macrotrachela quadricornifera
TACAGTGAATAACAGTGAATAAGTTTCTCAAGTGAGACCGTTCTTTTTTAAACTTGGATTCACTCATCTGTGAATTTAGTACCACTATTACTGCTGACAAAAGTTTTCTATTTTTTATGATAAATGTGCCAATGAAATGAAATCATAAATAGAAAACTATCTTTCTTTACATGTAATTTTTGTTTGCCTCTTGAAGACATGCATCGATGAATTTTTTTCTTCCTTCGGGTGCAAATCGTCTTGTATGATAAACTTATTTCGTTACATTCAAAATAATGAAAATAAAAATATTCATCTACCAGTTGGGTATAGCATCATTTTTTTTGAGCTTTAAAAAAAAATCATAAGTTTTTGTTTAATAAAACTAACAGACAATAGTCAATTAGTCAAATATGTGCATGAAAAATAAGATATTTTGAATACTTTATACATTACCTTCATGCGTTTGTTTGAATAATAACAGGTTTTTGTCAAAGACTTATATAGACAGCGAGTGACATCATGATACACGAAAAAAGAGTCATTGACTAGTGGGTTTTTTTCCTGATTATATACGAAATACCCCAGTTTTTTTCTATTCTGAGTTGTATGATACTGCCTTGTACATATTATTATCACGACACTATCACGCAGGTGATGCGTGTGTGAAATTTTTTTTTCTTTTCCATTCTTTTCATAACATGTTGCATTATGATTATTTATACTCACGCTCGATGATGAAAGAATGATACATATAGTTAAATTTCAAAATTAGTAACAAGTAGATACAGAATTAGTAATTCTACTTAGAGGGATGAAGGTAGATGGGTGATGCAATAAAAGTAAATGACATAATAAAAGTTTTTATTTGTATGTTGCGATACAAGCTCAATCTACTGTCTAGCTCTTGTATTTTAGCAGTTGATTTTATCGAAGATATAAGTAGAATATAAAGAATGATACATACATGGGTTATAGAGAGTCGTGGACAAAATCTAGAGTTAAACCATTTTCCCTTACAAATGATTTCTACTTAGAATGATCAGTTAGGACTGAAATTTTCATGAATGAAAATTCTAGTGAGATACACATTTGATAAAAATTTCAGCTCTGTAGATCGTATTATTCTATAACGTCCATCTTTTATGAGTATTTTAGTGAAATGGTGTTAAACCTGCATAAAAACCTGTGATTGAGCGACAATAAATTCTACTTTTCTCGTCCTTAAAATTGACTTAAAAAAACTGGTCGATAAAAATTTTATTGTTGTGGAAATCGTTAAAACGAAAAAAATTATTGATTATAGTTCGATCCAAGAGAAAGAAATTCCATATTTTCAGATGGAAAGCCATCTTCTGAGAAAAGCATTCAACAAATTTGGAAACCGAATTTTTTATTCAGATTCGAAAAAAAAGATATCAAAATAGTTTATTTACAATATATGGTAGTGTATTTCTTTTAAAAACACAACAAATGACGTAATCTGTCGCCATCTATCATGTTTAGATGATTTCGTTCTTCTCTCTTTCAAATGATATCCATATTAATAGTAACTGAAAATCTTCTAAAGATGGCATAAGATTTCAAAAAACATGGTAACAGGTTTGAAAGTTTCTCTTATTAGTCTCTCAAAATCTGGTCGTTTTTTGAAAACCAACATATTTACTAAACGGACAAATTCCAATGTATCTTCCTATGATAAAAACTCAATTGAGATTTTTTCAAAAAATTAGTTTTCCTGAAGACATCTTAATTTTTAGTGTAATTCATAGTCATTATTAAGAAAAAGCACTTATCAACGAATATGTCTAGAATTAGAAAGAAAAGTTAGATTGCAAATAGCAAACTTTAATGTATTCTGATAGTATTAAATTATAATTTTATTTCTAGTTTGAATAATTATCTAAACTTAAAAGGAACAAATCTTTTCTGTTCACTAAATATTATGAATTGCATCAATGAAGAAAAAAGAATTGGTGATACATAAAAATCGCGAAGGTGGACCATTCAGAGTATGTGCAGTATTGCCACTTGCGAAGCACTCTGTTAACTTTTTATATATCTTGTCCAATTTATTTTTAAATGCTGAATATGAATCTGATGATTTAATTATTGAGTGAAAACTAAATAATGAAGTACAAGAGAATTGAATAAAAAATTGACGAATATCGTTCTTTGACTTACTTTACTATCTTACCACTCAAAATGCGCGCATTACTCGTGCTTAAAAATTAAACATTTTATACTCATTTTGTATTTCATAATATACTTTGTCAGCAATTACAATTAAACTTTTGAAGTAATAAATTATAATGATAAAAATCTCGAAATTACTAAGAAAGAGTACGATGTAAAAACAAGCATACAAGGAATATCTGTAATAGCAATTTGCTCAAGTCTAAAAATTCATACATTTGATTGAATAAAATAGTGAATATAAAGTAATATCGAGCAAACTTCATCCTATCTTTCGGCATATTTTCTTCAATATTTCATTAAATATTCCCTTAGGAAATGTTAAATAAGTTTTTAGAAGTGCACAAGGATGTTCTTATAGAATATTTCATGATATACTTCAGATCAATTTAAGGACGAGGTAGAAATCGATAGAAATCTTATATAATTAGAGCATACTAAAAATAGTAACTTTTTTTTATCTTATTTTTGAATAGAAAGTTTGAAGAAATTTTCTTTTTTTATTTAGTAATAAAGGAAATAATGCACTATTTTTTTTCCATCATTTGATTAATCTTCGTTTAGTATGAAAATAAAAAAATTTCAATAAGAACTGTTTCTTTTGAAAACTAGCTAGTAGCAGTAGATTATAAAGGGTGGAATATTTTTGCATTGCATTTTAACATCACTTAATACATTGTATTAAATAATTGAAAATTGAAACGTAAAGTACAATCATGTAACCTGCCTCACTCACAATGAACGTACTTGCGTTGTCCATTAAAAAGACGGGATATATTCAGATGAAATGAAAGTTTTCATTGTCAAATTAACAAGGTTAAAATATGAACAACCCTTGACTTTACTAGAGAAAAGTATATAAGTTTTACCGTATTTACAGTGTATGTAGTATGACTATAATTCAAAATTTCAATATCCTATATATACTGTAAATATAGTGAAATTTGAATATCTTTCTTTATGCAAGTCAAGAAAACACTAATATTTTAACCGTATTAGATTGGCAGTGAGAGCTTTAATTTGACTCGAATATGTTCCATCTTTTTAACGTACCAGACAACCATCTTTATTGTTAGTGATGTTTTACACAACAACAGTTTCTATCGAAATTTTATTAGTATGATATTAGTCGAAGAGTGGCCAAATAGTACAAAAAAATTAGAACTTCATTCTCTCGGTTTCTACATACAAAAGAAAATTTTTTCATATTTTCTATATGAAAATAAAATAATGACATCACTATTTTTGGTGTCATCTACATAAAATTCGAGTATCAGTTGAAAGTAGAGGCGTGTCTGAACGATTATTGAGAAGGAAAAAACAGAAAAAAATGTAAAATTACTACGCTAATTATTATTTACAAATATTCATAGAATCTAACAATTTAAACAACTATTAGTTAGGATCGATGATAACAAAAAAGACGAATATTATTGTAATCTTATCGTTTTTGAAATCAATTATTCAAAAGTTTCAACACAGTCAATAAAGAAACGAAAGGTTTTTTAATGTCTTGGTATTGAAATATATCCTTGGTGTTCTTATTTAATCATACAATTAAAAATGTTTCCAGTTCTCTATTATAGAATTGTTTTGTCGAATTAGAATCTATTTCAAAAATTGTAGCGATGATAAACCTTGCCTTGCCTTTAAAAAATGCATAACGAGCGAGTAGAAACGTGAATAGACTTATTTTTATTGATTCTCAACGTTGCTTTGATAACTTATTTGTATCTCTCATTTTGTTTGTTCTCTATGTCAACAGAAGAGGATGTCCTTCCGTTGAAGTCTGTTAGGACGCTGTAACGTTTGTCATCAAAAAATGATCTATGATTATGATTCAATTGGAGAAATACAGATGAAGGAAACAAAAATATTTTAGTGTATTTTTAAAAATAAATCAAAAAAGTAAGAAGTGTATATTATTCAATTTCATATGTGTTTGATTTTTTAAAAGTACTTCCAGATTAATATATATCAAGAGTTAATATATCTTAAGATTGATGGTAGATGCATTCGATTTATTTTTCGAAAAAAGAATAGATTAATCTATTGCCAATTGAGCATAAGATACTGCAGGTACGTTCATATCAAGACTAAATTCAGTAGTTCTAACACATTATGACAATACTTATTCAGTCAGTTTATGAAAAAAAACTATATTTCAACAGGAACGAGGTTGTAAAACATGCAATAGATTAATGTCAACTAATGAAACACATTTTTGAAAATATATCCATTGCCATAATGTTTTAAGGTGTTAGAATAACATGAAAATAACGTAAGATCAAAAATGCAGGTGTTTATTGATGATGTTATACAGTTAACTCTCATACGATCATCTAAAATCCAACCGGATCCTAAACCGTTTACGTTTTACTTAATTTTCTCAGAAAAGTGGATAAACTGCTCAGTTTCTAGATATGCATTGAAGAAAGTTAGTCTAACTTATTGATAATATTCGTTTCTTTGTTCCACCATCTTCAATACAATAGCATATATCTATATAAGTATTTATCAATACGTTTTTATCATTTGGCGTCGAAATAGACTTTAAGTTGATTAAATATGAATTATTGATGTGATATCATTTGAATTGATTCTTTGATGGATCGATTTATCTATATAAAATATTCTAGAAATTTGTATGTTGCGTTATATGTGTTCAATAATCCATTACACTTGAATTTGTTATCATTTTGATAGAATTTTCAGAAATGCTTTGTGCTATTGTGAAATTCATGATGGAAATCGCTGTGTAGTTTTAATGAGGGTAAGAAATATACAAGAAACGACGAATAAAGATTGCCAGAAAATAGTATGACACCTCTCAATTCTGTAGGTAGTGTTATACTTTACATAAATCTCATACTCATTTCATAGCGTTGTAGAAATGATGCTCTTTCTCTAATTCAAAATTGATTTAGGGTCCGTATGGATCCCAATCTGGAATAGTTTTTGTGTTGATAAACGGTAGTATGAGAGTGAGATATGATTTCCTAATTAATATATAGCTTGTTTTCACTAGTAAAAGTTCATTTCCAGCAATAACATTACATCTCTATCTGTTATGCAAAAGATCCCCACTACGCTTCGTAATTGTGAATAAGAATATATAAAACAGTAAATATTTCGATTTCTTTTGTCTTTCGTAAACCATATGGAAACATTTTTATTTTAGCTATGGAAATAAGACACGTAAATGTTGTTATAAAATATGATGAAACATGTTTTACTAATGTTAGATTCATATTGGTAAGAAAAGTTTCAAATAAAAAATATTTTTTAAACAGTTGGTTAAGACTGACTGAAAACAACTACACACATAATAGTAATGTATCTCTCAACTTCTAAATATATCACGATAATAAAAACACACAACAGACACATAAGTTTTATGACATAAACAGTAAAAAAATTCACACAATTTTCAGAAATAAGCAACCATGTCTATATGGTTTTCTTGTTGAGAAACATGTCCAACGTTTTCCTTATCAATTTTACCAGACTCAATAGGCTCATCTACTATTACAATTGGATTGTCAATGCTATTCTTGGTTTCACTATTCATATTGTTGTTATCAAGTACCTTTGGATTAAATGCAAGTGCACCCTTTGGAATAAAAGTAGATATAAAAACCACCACAGATATAATAGTTAATTGAATAGCAGCAGTATTAAGTAATGCAGGTCTCACACTTCCAGTAGCATAAGAAACATTATCAATATATTTTCCAAGAAGTGGATTTGCTATTGCATAAATAGTAATATAGGATGAATAAAGAAATGCCATAACTGCTCCAAGTGGTGAAATATTCTTATTCTTTGATTCTAAATTTGTTAGAGATGATTGAATATAAGCACCAAGTGAAACATCACCAGCAGCCCATCCAAATGAAATAGGAATAAATGTTGCAGCAATAATCCAAGCATATTTAACTTCACCAGATGGAGGATAATAATATGGAATATACCATATTATAAGTAATAATAATGCATCTAATCTTAACCAAAACATTGGAGTTTTAATTTTATTAGCAAAGAGAAATACAACAAAAGCACCAATTAATTCACCAAAATTTGATCCACCAACAATAATTTGTGACCATGCAGAATCTCCAAGATATCTTCTAGCAATTTGTGGAGCAATACCATTTTCAAGATATCGATGACCATAAAGTGCTAATGAATATCCACTCCATAACCAAATAAATTTTCGATTGGTGAATACAATTTTTCCACCAACATAAATCGACTGTCCAAAGAGAAGAAATCTTTTGATAACAGACATGAAATAATTTCTTTTTGATTCTTCTTCGTCTAGTCCATCTGGATCCTCTGGATCATTCGTTTTGCATTCAGCAGAACTAATGAATATCCAAACAACTGCAGATGCAGTGAAGAAGATTGGTGTAATAATAAAAGCATAATTATTTCCAAGAGTAGGAATCAGCCCAAGAGCAGTTGCAAAAGCACCAGCAGTACCTGAAACTTCATAAAATATATGAACTAAAGCATCCATTCTTTGTAATTTTTCAGGATCACCACCAACAATATCTCTTGGAATAACTCGTCGAATCAATTCAACCATTCCATATGCAATTCCAGTAACACAATAAATTGGTATAATACCATCGCTATGATAACGACCGTAATGACTAAAATCATTTTCGTGTAATTGTGTAAAATTATTTGGTTGTATACGTCCACCAGTAGCACAATCAACAATCATAAGAATAGCAGCAAATATAGCAAAAGTGAAAATTGCTGCTGAAAGAACAGTTCTTGTTGGCCATCGTTTAATAAGTGGAGCAATAAGAATAGAACCAACACATTGAAATGCTTGATTGAGACCAGAAAGTAATCCGACTTTTTCAAATGTACGTGCAGGTGTTCCACCATTATGAGCATCTTGATCATAACGATTTGTTGCAAGAGTGATGATAGAACCATTAAATGCTTCTAATCCAAATTTGTAAAGCATTATTCCAATAATATATATTAATATGTTTCTTTTCTCTTGATGAGAAAAGAGTGTCCATATTCTTCGAAGTCTTGTATTAACAGGAGACATTGTTATTGACTAAACATTAGAGAAAACTACAGTGAATAATGATTAATAAGTTTCTCAAATGAGACCGTTTTTTTAAACTTGGATTCACTCATCTGCGATTTTATCATTACTATTACTGCTGACTGATGTTTTCTATCTTTGATGATATGTGTGCCAATAAAATGATGTCATACATAGAAAACTATCTGTTTTTACATGTAATTTTTGTTTGTCTCTTGAAGACACGCATCGATGAATTTTTTTTTCTTTCTTCAGGTACAAATCGCTTTGAATGATAAACTCGTTTGGTTACATTCAAAATAATGAAAATAAAAATATTCATCTACCAGTTGGATAGAGTATTATTTTTTTTGGAATTTTTAAAAAGGAATCGTAAGATTTTCTTCAGTAAAACCTAACGGACAACAGGTAACTATTTGAATATATGCTTAGGAGATAAACATTTTTTCGTGTTCTGTACATTTACCTTCGTATGTCTGCTTTGTCAATGATAGGTTTTTGTCAAATGTACATATACAAGGCTAAAGACTCCAGCCAACATAGGAGAAAAACATTAAATAATTCGTTTTTTTTTTCTTTTTCTTCGATTCTATATGAAATAAACCTGTTTTTTCCAATATTGAGTTGTATGAAACTACCTTGTACATGTTTTTGTTATGACACTATCATATATTAATAGTTAATGTTTGCGTTAAAAATCTTTTTTTTCTTTTCTTCCTATAATATGTTACAACACTACTGTTCAAACCGCAGTAGAAACGAAGGAAAAAAATGGCAAATACTGTTACAATTCATCAATAGTAATAAATTGATACAGAATTACTCGCTTTGACCTTGAGAATGAAGTGGATGGGTGATGATGTAAGCATGGCACACAATAAACAGACTTGTTTGTATACCAAGACACAAGGTCAATCTTCTATTCTTGATTCATATATTTTAACAATCAACGTTGTCGAAGATATATATAAAATAAAAAGATTTCTACATATGAAATTTTATATTAATCAAACTATATTGAAATATTCTCAATAAATCTCGCCTTACAAGTATAAATATGGTATTTCATCACTCAATTTATTGATGAAATTGATATTGAAAATAATTTAATTGAAACAATTCGAGAACTATTAAGTAATACTATATCTAATGGAATGATTTAGCAAACATGTGAAGAAATATGACCATGTATTGCACAATAATTCATTTGGACTTATGTTAGCTGTTATTATAGTACTCATTATATAAATATATACTTTTCAATCTTACAAAAATAAAAATCTGCTGATTAATCACGATTGATTTGAACGATAATCGTACGCTTAAATGCGATAAATCATGATTTTATATTCGATTTTTGTTCTCTACTATATCGATTCTTATGCAATACAATGCGTGTCAATATTTTATTCAAAACGTTTGATTTTCATTAAAAAAAACTGAGTGATTATATTATTTTATACGAATAAAATATGTAATAAAAACAGAAAAAATAATCCAACATATAATTGTCTATCGTTATATAAGAATATGTTAGAAAAAAAAATTAGAAAATACTCATACCATTAGATTAATATTGAAAATTGAACTATTTTTTGAAAAATAATGTACATTTATTTTTTAATTACCTATTAAAAATCTAAAAGAAAAAACAAATGAATACATGTCCTTATTGAAAAGGAAAGGTAGATACAATGATGACAATAAAAGACATCATCTAATAAATCAATCTATAATGAAAAGAGTTATAATTAAAAGGATATTTCATCTAAATATATTTTTAAAATAAAATAATCATTATAAAAAATGAATGTGTTCAAATAAACAAATAAATGTGAATGAAAAGTTCAATTCGATTGTCATTTACAATAGTCCAATCTCATTTATGTTATAGTAGTGACATCCATATCAAAACGAAATCTTACTTTAACTTTCAAATTTCTATAATTATGTCAAAAAAAAAATCGGGTAGAAATTATACTTGATTCTCAATTCTTTTTAAATCTTGAAGTATTTCCTATTCACTTATATTTGAAATTTTCTTGATAAATTCTTTAAAATCTAAGATAATACTTATGGAAAGGGTGAATGATATTGGATAAATAAGATAATTTGTTTGCATATTTTCATCTTGCATAGATCTTTTCACGTTACAATTGAAATATCTCGATAACAACGTACGAAATTTTTTACTATTCTCTCGTCTTTCAGTAATAGAGAGTTCGTGATCGTACCATTTCTTCTTCTCTGATCACCAAGAGACAATGTAAAATATAGGTTTAATTTTATTCAAGTAATACTGTCATTATTTTGTTTTACTGGAAAGCGTTGATTTTTCATATGAATAAATTAAATACTAATTGGTTCTGTAATATTTCTATACGTCAATACGAGCATTTCAACATTGGATAAATATTAACATCATGAGCTAAATCAGTGCTGAAAAGACGAATGAAAGTTGATGTAGCAGGTAAAATATTTGAGAACTTAGAAATGACATTTCGTACTTCTTCATCTAATTCAAGAAAAAAGAGAATGTTCATCATGTGACCATGTAATTATTTGAATACTGATGATTCCAACCATTAAGTTAAGTTATTTTTATATCAGAACCTAAAAAAATTTTTAAAAATGAATATAATTAAAATAAAAGTAAATATTACCATTGTACAATTTAATTTTGAATTGATGAGATTCATAACCTGGAACTGATTGTGCTCGATAAACTAAAATATTTTCATCAATTGGTGAATATCTTGGATCAGTATCAGCTGCGAAATTTTCACATGTAATACATACAGGTTGTGAACTAGGTGTATTGAGATCAACAGTAAATACATCTAAATTAGTTGACCATGCAACTGCACTTGTTTCATCATGTTGTCTTGTAAAAGCAAATCTATTTCCACTTGCACTAAATGACCAATGAGTTTTACTATCACCAGAAGGTTTTGTTGGTGCATCACTATCAATACCGAAAAGAACATCTCTTGGTATTGGTATAAATTATGTCATTGAATTGAAACAACAAATAGATGTTGACGTCGATTAAGAATATTTTTATTTCAATAACGAATACATAATTTATCAAATTTATAGATTAAATTGTCACTCGCTTTTTCAGCAGTTTATTGAATGATTAAATTAGTATAAACTAGGGTCCGGTGGGACCGGATTTTTTGTGTTCCGGTCCCTGATAAATCCAATTTTTCTGAATCTGCTACAAATAGTTTTTAAACACATATGTCAAATGAGACACCACTCAATAAGATTTCATACTATTATGATTTGTTAGTGGAAAGCTGACGTCGAAGCATATATCTTAATATTCTGAATTCTGACTATCAGATGCTACATCAAATTAGTTAGTCATGCGGAAGAGAATATTTTTTTGAGGTAGATAAAACATTTCAACACATTAAAAGTGAAATGAGAGAAAAGATTGAAAACAAATCAATATGGTAGAGAAAGACGAGAGAAACGAAAGAAAGAGATCATATGATTGAGGACAATATATATAATACTGTACAATCGTATTATCACCATGTACATCAATATAATCTAGACAAAAAATCATTTTCTTCTTCAACACCCAATTTTATTATTAGATATTCGAAGTTGTTCTTTGTATTCATCATAGTGCTTTAACTTTCGTTACATACTCTTACTCGTATTCATAATATAATTCTAGATTTCATCGATTAAAACTATGTTTTCTGCATATAAAGATTCTTATTAGGCTTTTGCGAGGTATAATAATATTGTATTAAGTAAAGATGAACTGAAAGAGTAATCAAAACTTGTTATTTCTTTCATTTTAATTATTTATTTTTAGTGAACATAGTTTTTCTTGACATGTATATACGTGTTTTCTAGTTTTATTTTTACGAAACATTATATTGAATTTTTGAATGAGCAGAAAGTTGCATTTCGATAGGAAATAATTAACTAGGTCCCGCAAAGTATCAATTCCGCCAGATCCTAATATAAAATTGACAGCTAAATACAAGATGTGTTGCTTAGCGGTTTACTAATAGATTGTCAATATCAAATAGATAATTAGTTATGTGAATTGGATCGAGAAAATTGTTCATTACCGACACATGATTAGGTAAATTAAGTTGAAATATAATTGATTAAGATCAAATAAGACTCGATTAAATACGAAAAGAATAGTATCACTGCCTATCTAGAAGAACTAAACAAAGGAGAAAAAAACTGATCAATTTTGACTTTTGTAAGCAATCTTTCTTTTATCTAATATTCTTACCTGTTGATCATGAACATTCCAAATAGTTTTATTTGTTTCTTTAATTCATGTATGAGATAAAATTGAGGAGATGAAAGATAATTCAAATGACATTTATCTATTCCGCTGAAATCATGTATTGTTATCAATCGCTTATAATAATCACTATTTGATAGATCATTATTTTCGTATCACACTGAAATCGTTTGAAGAAGATGACAATGAAGACTGTATTTATTTAAAATGATAAAATCAACAATGAATATGGTGTTAGATTGAATCGAAATGATTCAAAAGAAATCTGACAACAAAGTTACAATGCAAAAAAAAAGATGAAAAATAAACTATCAAATTACACAGGAAATTGCATGTCTTTCGAATATTTTGTCAATTATAACTCACAATATCATCTAGTGAGTTCGAATTTATATACTATCTTTTCTACAACAAAACTTTATATGCGAATGTTTCACTCTAATATATATATATATAAATCAGATGATCTTGCCTTGCAAATGAAACAAAAAAATAAAGAAGAATAAGAATGACACGTTCTCTTTGATCAACTTCATAAAAGATAAAGATAAGAAATGGTTGATGATGTTGCTGCATTTATGTATACATTTTACACGAAAGAATAAATGTGAAGAATAACTTATCTGATTGAAAATAACCAGACATATTAAATGAATTGTCATTTAGTGAAGTGATAACCATCTCACATTATATGTGTAAATGAAAGGGTGTAATGGGTATTAGTATTGTCGTGACATCAATTATCAAAAAAGAGGTGATAAGTTGAGGACAATGAGAAACAATATAAACAGAATAAGCGAGAAGAGAAAATCATATATACTTACATAGGATAAAAAGAAAGAAAAAAGAGAGTGAGTGTTCGCAATGATAAGTCAATGCACTAATAAATTCATCGCAAAAATTATTTTAATAAAACAAAATTTTTAATTTCTTTCTTCAAATTAAAAGAACAGTATTTGTTTTTAATTCATTTTTAAAACATCATATAACAACTTGTAATCAAGTTTGAGATACGGTAAACTATAACATTAATAAAGAAAAATGTTTATTTTTGATCTATGCAAATCAAACTTTTCTAGATACTACTGTTCGAAAGTTATAAGGAGCTTTTCAGAAATCTTCAATTAATTCTAAATTAGTCTGAAATATATTTACATATATGTAATCGATCATAGTTAGTCGAATAATAATATTTATTTTTAGTTTCATAGAAATTTAGAATTGAAGTATTTGGATATTCGATATTTCCTTACTATACAGTGTTGACAGACAATATTTCGGAAATCTCAATATCTTAGTTTTGAATTGTTCTAAAAAAAAAAGAAAATAAATAGTACTATTCGACTGAATGTAATTAATAACACATGTGTAAATCTATTTTCAAATAAATAAAATCATAAAAGTTTATTAAAAAGAAGTTTGAATAACTGATTACAACAATTATCTTTATACAATTATCATATGAAAATTATCAATAAATATATCATTTAATAGAATCTATAAAATAAAAAGATATCTAATCTACATTTCTTCCATTCGCGACAATTGAATACAAATAATAAAAACATAAAATTATAATAAGCTTATTTTTTTTTGTTACATTGAGTCCTATATGTAATTTGATCGAGGTCAACACCTTTACTTCCTGGTTTTAATTGCCATATTAAGAATCCATGTTTCAAATATTTCTTTCTTGTAATAATATTGTAACCATATACTTCAGCAAGATATTTGGCTGTAATAATAAACTGTTGTCGTATTCCAATACCTAACGTGTTTTTCATTGATTTTCCTATTTGTTCATAACTAATCTTCCAATCTTCAAAAAAATTATATATCATTTCATTTGATCCAGTCATACGATGAATAAAATTTTTGGGTAAAATTTGTTGAAATGATACAATATTGAATCCATCACGAAAATTTGTGCTAAATACTAATGCTTCAATTATTATTGAATGATTCATTTGTTTACGTATGATATTGGCTACCCAAGTACGTCCAAGTGGATCTGAAGTACCTTCTATAAGAATACCATTTACATTTAAATAATTACACATTAATATATGAGAATCGTGACAATCTGATTCTAGATCATATTGTCTTAATACATTGAATGCACGTATAAGATTTACAGTTTCTCTTTTACCAGTAGTTGGATTATTTTGTAATGGTAGATTAAATCCTCCTTGACGAAAATAAGTTATATCATTAACAAATTGTTGAGCTTCTCGCACACGTTTATTATCTATTTCAATACCAAGTATTAATAATTGTGGATTGTAACGTCTAAAACATCTTGCACTGTCTAATGTAGTGATTGGAGTATGACCATATCCAAGATCGACATAAAAGTGTTCATCATTCATAATTAAATCTTTACAATACATTGTGATAAAATTATCAACTCGACGAAGACGATTTTGTGTTGTTTTACCTCGAGTTTCTGTTCCAATAGAAGATTTGGAATATTTATTAAATGATGTTGAGTCAAGTGACATGATATTGAAATTATTGGTATCAAACGGTTTCCTATAAAATACAACTTAAAATATTATTAATTTATTTTGTAAAAATTCTAATTATATATTTCATGTGTTTTGCTATGGAAAATAACTAAGAGGCAATACATAAATGGTACCATCAACAAATAATTAAATTAAAGTATTTTTCTCAAAAATTTCGAATCAAAATGAAACATTTCATATGAGTTTTTCTGTACAAGCCATGACAGACCTATCCTTAAGATAAGACGCTTCACGAGACTATTCATAAGAGTGATAAATAATACATTGGTCTGAGTAATATTTTCCATTGGAGTTAAATAGTTCTAGCTCATATCATTATTTCACAAGAATTCTTTCGAAATCACAATTCAACGGTCTCGAAAGTAACTTACGAAATTATTTTTGTTGTTTGCTTCTCTTTCGATAGTAGAGAGTTTATCAGAATTCTTTCAGTCAGGTTGTAATTTCATCACTTTCTTTATTCTGTTCTAGTGAAAAAAAAGCATAAAAGTAGTTAAGGTGCACGCAAAGCAAACACATGCAGAAAAATTTTTTTCAATTTTTTTATATGTCATTCGATAGAGAATTTCATGGCGAGCAAGAATATGTGTTACCTAAAGTTTTTCGAGACTTTCTTCCAGTTGAAAAATCGAAAAAATTCGATGGATGTAAAGCATACGATTTTTCGCTTATTTTTGGTAAAGTTCGTTTTTTTCCAATTTCCTGTCAACTTGAATTATTCAATCTGCTATAGCATTGTTTGGCTTTGAAAAGTGAATTAGAAAAAAACTTTAAAACTCTTTCAGACCTAAATGTTTCTCCACCAAGTTTGCCGAAAATGAAGTGACCAGAATCATTTTTCCTCATTCTTGCAAAATTTTCACGAGTTTTTCATGAGATGCAAGAGCCAATATTTTTACATGGCTCGTATTTTCTAGCTTAGTTTTGAAAGCCAAACAAGAGTATGGCATTTTGAATAATCCAAGTTGACAGGAAACTGGAAAAATATCGTATGCTTTATATCCATCGAGTTTTTTCGATTTTTCGGATAGAAGAAAGTCTCGAAAAACTTTAGGGAATACATTCTTGCTCGCTGTGAAATTTTCTATCGATTGAAATATAAAAAGTGGAAAAAGAATTTTGCTGTAAATTTGCTTTGCGTGCACCTTACAATTTTATTCAAATAACAATTTTATTTTTTGTAGTCAAACATATAAATATTCATCATCTCTTGTTTTAGTAGAGCATAATATTTTTGTCTGAAGAACTCGTTTAATTAATATGTTCAAAATAACAATAAAAAGCATCCTATCAAAGAAATTCTTAATTCTATGAAAATCTATCTTTATTGTCGCAACTAAAGCTTTAATTAGAATACATTAACTTTGAATAACAACTATTCACTAGCGTATATTCATATCATCGTACTTATTTTTATCTATTGGATTAAGTAATCTAACGGGCTTAGAAATCATTTTCTATTGTACTTAGGGTGTACCAAAAGTTCGTAGCCTGGTATCACTTAGCCGTATGGTGTGATAGAGAAAAGAATGCAAAGATTTTTTAATGCTATTTGATCATACTTCAACTAATTGAATAAGAATAAAAAAAATCCGATAAGATCTGTTTTGTTTTTATGTGTCACGGGGACATGTATGATAGTGACTATTATTCGAATAAATTTTGATAGAAACAAGATAGAGAAGTGCAGTTTTCACCGTTGGAAAGAGGAGATGAAGATGCATCGAATCATATATTCTACGTGTTACTAATATTGATTTATGAAGTATTTTTATTTAATTTTCTAATTGGTAGAAACCTGTTTTTTTATGCAAAAAAAATTAGAAGAAGCACAAAAGTGAGCTTTTTTCATAGAAATTGCTAGAAACTCGTATTAGAAGCTGAACTATAATACATATTATCGATTCCAGTCTTCCGCAGTTTGTGAATCTTCGATTAGTGACTTGAATATATACTTGGTAATTGAAAGTTCATTGTGTAAACAACCTAGCAGGTAGGTTTGTTCTTTATAGAGACAATTGAAAATCTCACAAAAAAAACAGATAAAAAGCCTTCGTTATATATGATTCGGTGCATCTTCATCTCCTCTTTCCAACGGTGAAAACTGCCTTCTCTATCTTGTTTCTATCAAAATTTATTCAAAAAATATTCACTAGTATCCATGTTCTCGTAACATATGAGGATAAAACAGATCCTATCGAAATTTTATTCTTATTCAATTAGTTGAAGTATAATCAAATAGTTTTAAAAAACCGTCGCATTCTTTTTTCTTTTATACTATATAGAAACAAAGTTTTCTTAAAGCTTACTATATGACTAAGTAACACCAGACTACGAACTTCTGGTACACCATAAGTATATAGTGACTATATTTTTTATCATATTTTCTGTACTATTTATTTTCTAAGATAGATGTGTACCGATCAGGAAATAAACGGGAAAATGGTAGACAATTCAATAAATAAAAAGAAAAATGAAAGGACAGAACTGCATAGGAAAATAAATCGGACCACTAGCATTTTTCTTGACCAACCATTTTGAATTATATATCAACGAAAAAAGTATATTGCAACTAACATGTTGACACTATTAGTATAGGGCATATGAATATCTTTCTCCATAAGAACGTGATCCAATGTTTTGCTGTAAGGATGCAACATATCGGAATAAACGTGACGATTAATGTGGTGATGGGGAATGTAATAATATGAAATACTGTCAGGGCCAACATGACAAGCTATTATATCAAGTAAAGTTATCCTAGAATGCAAATCTTCATTTACCATCGAACTGTTGAATATTAGTGTGGAATGTCCAATAATCAATAAAAGCATAATTCAGATAAAAAAAAGTTATTCAACAGTGTTCTTTTTTCTTAATCAACTAACAACGATCTAATTAAAAAAGCTCAAAAGATATAATGACTCAGTAAGGATCTTGATCTCCGACTACTTGTTTAAAAACTTTTTTTATATATTTATGTCACAGATGAATCAGATTGCAACAGTTTCCTATAGTTTACTTTTGAGATATTTAAAAATAAATAAAATCTAGTTTTTTTCTGATTCGCAAAAACTTAAACAGTTAACAGTTCGTCAATTGTTGGACTGTATAATTGTATTTTTTAAAGAATTTTGTCGATCTACATAGACTCATGCTCATTTAAGACAACATTCGAATAGCAGTAGTCTGAGAAAAACGATATTTTTCCTTTTTTTACAATTCCAAATTACATTTATTTCCAGATGTCTCTTCAATCCTGAAGCAAACATGAACACGTACAGAAATTTAAGAATATTTTGTCGCAACCAAAAATTTCAGTAACATCTATATGAGAAATTATTATCCTGTTTATCCTTTTTGATTGCTGCAATTGGGAAGGAGTCAATTGTCTAGACTTTTTTTAGCAAAAAATTTTTGTTTGAAATAAAGTCAAGTTGCAAAACTATTTTTAAACGTCTTAAAATCAGAACAGAGTAACTCGCTTGATCATAGACAAGCCATGCTTCTTGTATTTGATTAAAGGAATAATAGTTATTGTAGAGTTTGATGATGAAGAAATGTATTTCATAGCGTTATTTTATCTTTTGATGTATTTGTCTTGGTATAATTCTAAAAAATCAAAGTATCTATTTCAATATATCGTAAAAAGACGTCATTTTACTCAAAAATATATATTTATCTCTAATCCTTTTGAATGTAAATAAACAAGTAAAGCATCGAATGTGAAGCATAAAATATTTTCTTTTTAATTTCTTCAGTGTGCTACGCTACTCTGATTGAATATACTTTTCTAGAAATATTTTCAGTTATAGATTAATGTAATGTTGTCGATCGTGTTACAATTAACGGACTGATTTAAACTATGAACTGAAAATGTCTTGAAAGATTTATTTTAGAACAAAGAAACTCAAACACGAAGAAAAATATGCAGGAAGAATATTCTTAACTATATTAGGAGTTGATTTTGTTCGTTTTTATGATTTCACAGTAATAGATATAAAAATCGGTTCTTCTTGTCTTAAACCAAACCAATCGCGTCACTAATGTGTTTTGTAATAAATTAAATACTTAGTCTTTTCAAATTGTTTATCATGCTGACGCTAATTTTTTTACTGAGCAAAATCTTCGACAATTAAATATAAGCTTTTGAATTCTAATACATATGATTCTTGAGATAAATAGAATGTTTTATAAAGTATAAAAAACATGTTGTTATGTATCTAAAGAAAAAATATTTATTTTCAATAGTAAAATACTATTTTCATATGAAAGAATCTGTTCTTTTAGAAATGTATTGCTATCTGAATATTATTTTTTCCTATATTTATCGAGTGATTACGGTATGTAACAGTAATAGTACTAAACAAAACCTATATATATATTCAAGTGAAAGAGTAAGAAATATCAAATCGTTCGTCATTTTTCTCATCCATTCAAAAAGCACAATGTGTAAGCTCACAATACGTTTTACACATCATCATCGAACGTAATAAAACAAAAATTGGATTGTACAAACACTATACTATTATTCACCTATAGTAATATGAACAAATAGTACAATGCATTTTGTTTCTCTTCCATTACAATGTTTGTTAACATTACTATAAATGAAAAAAGACAGGATCTATCTACAATCTAATTCTTTTTTACTATGTTTGATAATGATGTGTAAATCGCATCGAGAGTTTACACCTTCTTTTTTAATATAATGAATAAATATTGTGTCTCAATAAATTTTTTGGTATGCGTAGGCAAGGCTTTTTTTGGTTTCTAATGTAGGCTTCCCAAAATGCTAAATATACAAGGAGATGTTAAAGATGTCAAACAGAAGAAGAAAAACAGAAAAAGTCATTATGTATTTGTTAAAATGTTGAAAGATGAGAAAACGAACGAATTATTATTTTAAAAGAGAAAGTTGACAAAAATGTTTAATTTTTTCTTTTTTGAGAGACGGTAAGAAATAAGTACAATCACTCATATATAATGGACACTTCAATAGAACCGGTTCATATGGGCTATACCAATGCATTTGTGAGTAGTTTCTTTTTATTGGTATCTTTTTTGAATGATGTTCATAGTATATTAGGGTAAACCCATTGACAATGATGTCGAAAATTGGTTTGCATATGGTGTTAAACCTTCAATGACGTAAGTTTTCCATTAAATTATCATTCACATTATCTAACATAAATTGTTCTAGTGGAAAAGAAGAAAGAGGAATTTGCTCGAAGACACAAACACTTTACATTTTGTTGTCTGTTGTGTTTTTTATAATTTTATGTGTTATTATTATGGTTCCAGTTATCATTGGAACTTCAAATAAAACACAAAGCAAATGATAGTTTATGATAATAATTAATATCAAAACTTTTATAATTTTCTTTATATATTTTTATAATAAGGTGATTGTACGTATTTATTTGTTCTCAAACTAATATACCATCAAGAATAAAATGTAATTTTTACTTAATAAAATTCATTTGTATTTTGACTTCGTACTAATTTAATTCAAATACAATGTTCTTTCTTTATTAAATAACAATGCATACTAATTTGAAAATTATGATCGTAATCGATGAAAATCATCAGAAACTTTCTATCATATTATATTATTCGATTGATTATAATGGTTATTGACAGTAATGAAAGAAGTGGTATATGAATTTTTCAAAATTGTATATATCTACCAATTAATTATTTATTTAATCCATACTATAATAAATGTTCATCTTACTTTAGAATGAGAGTAGCAGTATCAGTTGTTGAATAGTACTAAAACAAAATCATATTAGAATAGAAATGCGATGCGATTATTTGACAAGAAGAACTTTCTCTCTTCAAATCTAGTTAGATCTGCTTGAAACATTATTTATTATTCTTGCCGATAAATGTTTTACATCACGTCACAATTTGATACTGCTCTTCTGGTGAGAATATATGATTCAATACGCTGATTCAAATAGAGTTATTTTGAGTTTAAATTCTGATGCGATATCGTTCGATTCATTTTTAAGAGTTGAATATTATAAAGATGCTGTCTAACTGCCATCCATCGTTAACCTAATTGCTCGTATTATTGTAATACACACAATAAAAAATCATCCCTAATACGATTGTACCGGAGAATCGTAGTAAAGTTATCGGATCTCTCTGATTGAAATGGTCAAAGTGTTTGTTGTATTTATTATGATATATTTCGATATTACTAATCAATTTTATCAGATAACTGCATTATTCTAAATCTATCTTGTAAATCAAAGTCGATACGTAACAACTTAAACAAGTTTACCATCTACAGTCTATTTAAACATTTATGTCTTCCTTTACAAAAGAGAACATGATTATGTGTATATTGAATTTGTCAAATTTGAATAATCAATTATATTGACGCCTTCAGAAATAAGCGTATAATAGATGATAAATGATTTACCTCTGAACAGATGCTAGTAATTAAGGCTTCTTTCCCCTTCAAAAGTCGATCTCAGCCCAGGTACGTTCAAATAGGCTGAAGTGAGGAAGCTGTTGTAAAATTTTCAGCTCGATACTATGACGTTTGACAGAGATATGAACCAAATGAGGATCAAAAATAGCTCATTTTCTGTCCAAGATTTCTTGATTCAGTCTCATGCTGTATGTTTATTGTTTTTTCATTCGAAAGAGCATGTCAGAATGCGAGGCACCGCAGAGTTGTTTTTTTTTAAATTCTTATTTTTTTAGTGGACAAAGGAGCTTATAAGTTCAATGACTCGAAAAAGACGCCAAAAAATGGATGTCTAGTTACATAAATGTCTGTATATATAATATAAAATAAAGCTTAACTAAAAAAAAGGACTCTGTGATGTTCTGCATCTCAATGCACTCTTTCAAACAAAAAAGAATTTAAGTATATTGAAAAAGGTTGGCCCGACAAATCTTGGACAAAAGATTAAAAAAATCATAATCGGAGAAAAAACGAAAGACATTTTTCATTTTCCAAAAAATAAGCCTAGTTTTAAGAAGAGGTTAAAGAAAATCATCACAATTTTTAGCAAAAAAAATGAGGTTTTGAATAAAAAAACCTTATCATTTCTGAAAGATCTGAAGATGGGCTATATTCCGATGCATTTATTTCAATTTCGAAAATTCTGTCGAAAATTGACTTTTTTTGAAGAGGAGGGGAGGCCTTAATAAAAACTATTCATATGATAGACTAAACTAACCTTGTACTCAGGCATATGTTAGATAAAATTCTGAATGCTTTTTCATAAAATTCTAACATAACATTTGCATATTAATTGACTCAAAATTCTTGATAAAGAAAACCAAATGCCTTTAAATGGAAAGCTTGGTTCAGCTTTTAGAGTCTTTTACAAACATTGAATGATTACAGAAATTTATCTCCTTGCCTCTTTCTCAAACTAATATCATGCTTCGAACGCAATATCTACACTAACAATCAGAAATTAGCTTTTTTTTACGAAACAATACGAATATTAAAAACAATACAGAAAAGTTGAGCTGCTCTGTAATGGTTATAGGTTATTCAAGTGGATTTATAAGATGCAAATAATGCAAAATTCAAACAAAATTTTTTTTCCAGTTTTTTTACACATGATTGGATAGAGCTCGTTGAGCTGAGTAAAAAAATATATATGCGAATTTTTTTTGAACAACTTTTAGGGAAAAAAATCAGTTTTTTGGATAACCTCCAATGGCCCATTTTTGTGCTTAGCTTTTTTCTACTGACAAAACGTCGATATATTTTTCGAGTTTTTTTAAACTTTTTCAGTTCTTTGAAATTATAAAAACAGTATATTCGGATTTGTCGTGAAAAATTGTGTCGATTGCATCTATTTTTATCATACTTTGAATATTTTTCAGTAAAGATATACATATAAAACATGTATAATCTACTAACAAGAAAAATGTAAAAAAAAGATATGTGGTGGATTTTTTTGCAAAGCTATCTAGTTTTTTGTTTTTCATAATATAACTGAGTTTTATATACCATTAGAACCGTCCGACGATGGGCTTCAAAAGTATATATCCGTTTTCTCACAATGATTATTTTATTGTTGATAAATATAGACATTTCAATAAATTATGTTGAGGTGAAGAGAATCGTTTTTATTTTTCATACTTTTTTTCTTGATCAAATTCGATTCAAATACACTATAATAAGTAAAATTTCATTAAGAATCTAATAGATAGAATTTAAAGAATCTTTGTCTTTTGAAAGTGTTTGAACAATATTGCTGTTGCATAAAAAGATCTGAGGAAAATATTGAGATAGAAATTATTATTGTTTAAATTTCATCTACTTTTTTAAGAGATTAATAAAGAAGGATGAAGTAAGTTTATTGCGATTTTTTACAAGATATACTTATCTTACACTTGTATGACATCATTGAATGAAGAAAAGAAATGAAGGCAATGATATTTTTGGGAACTGAAAGATTGAATATAATTTTGCATTGATCTTAGTAGTCTTCACAGATGACATTATTTTACTGCTAATGTGTTCAATGTCCTTCTTTCCTTTCAAATATGGTTCGTCGTCTTGTATTCGTTTTTTTCCCACTTTTTCTTATTTCGCTCTCCACTTTCCTTAGTTTTCATTTCTGATTATATATAATTATCGTCTTCAATCGAGCAGTCGATTGTCCATTCTTCTTTCACTAATACATTTCATATATTTCACATCTTCTCATTTTGACATTAATAAATATTACCAATACTCTTGCGGTGAAGTTCATTGTTAATGATCCTGATTACTTTTGTTATTATCATCGCAATCATCGGAAACAATAAAAACTTACTAGATCCCTCTTCTCATTATCATGGAATTATAATTAACAGAATAGAAGTGGTATCATTTTCCCACGAGGGAAGGAAACGATTGACTTCTGACTTTTTTGACTTCAATGATTTTTTTGACTTAATTGATTTAAAAATGACTTTCATGACCTTAGAAGTCATGAAAGTCATCTATCTGAAAATCCACGAAAAAAAATTTTGCAAAGAAAAACGCGTTCTTTCGCAGTATTCGAAAGGTGCATTGATGGTGTGACTCTTGTGACCAAAAAAACCGCCTAAAACCGTGATTTCTATGAACGCGTTTCTTTTGCAAAATTTCTTTCCACCGATGTACATCTGTCTACCTCTCTATCTAACAAATACTTTCCCTACCTTCCTCCCTATCTGCCTACTCAGGTATCTACCTATCGGTGGACCTAACTATTTCCCTAACTACCTATGAACCAAATATGTATCTAACTATCTATCTATCTACTCATCTACCTAACTATCTATCCATCTATCTAACTAACTAACCACCTATCTATCTAACTATCTACATACATCGACACCTCACTACCATTAGTTATGTCTGCACTTATCAACGTAAATAAAAGCAAGAATCAAAATTACTGTGGAAAGAGTTTAAAAAATAAAGCATGCTACATAGAATAATGACGTAATTAAAAAAAGGTACACAGTAAAAAAAAACTGAAACAAACTCCGAAAGAGACTTGAACTAGAAACGCTAAATTATAAGATGCAACAAGATAACGAAAAAAACTCATCTTGCTTCATTCTTCATATAAACATTTCAATTTAGCCGGCCGACTCAGTCAGAAAGTGTACATAGATGATACATGTCAACCATTCTTTTTTTCTTTTTCTTTGTTCCTGTCGTCGATTGCCAATGACACCAACATAAAATAAGTCAAATATTATACTCGTGACATCAAACAGATAGCTGCAGATTTAACAAAGAAAACAAAAAAATACAAACGCGACACTGGTTTATTGGCATCATAGAGCTAAAATAACAAGTGTAATTGGATCCGCGGTTATCCTTAGATATGTCGCGTTTCTAAAAATCGCGACAGACCACAATACTCAATACCGCCGTTATCCTTGAGTACACCGCGATATTTAATACTGCGGTTATTATTGAGTATACCGTGGTATTCTTTAACGCGATGCATAAATCGCGATTAACCGCAATTTTCTTCGAAAATTTTTTTCATGGGAACTAATATCTTTTGCTATATTCGAATGTTACCTTCAATTTTGATACCCCTCAGCTTTCTAGACAGTGACGACAACATCGGCGGGCCAGCAATAAAATATTTGGTGTAACATGAATAATTTTTGGTAGGGCAATTGCTGGAAAAAATCGTTGTAGGTATTAATTTTTGCCAAATTATTGGTTATTTCGAATATTTTTGCTGTGGCAATTGGTCTATCTTACGCTGCTGGTAGCCCGGCGATGGAAGACAATCATAGTTTCAATCTCTGTTCTCATTGCTCTCATAATCCGTTGAAAATTTATGTGAAATTGAATCGAAAATTGACTATTTACAAGTAGGATTCGCTCAGAAAATTGTTCCAATATTATTATTTTTATCTCAAGAACAATCAGATGAACTCTATTCAATCGTATAATTAGATTTTCCATAACTCAATGTATGCCTTAGAAAACATAACAATCTTGAAACTTCACTGTTAGGATCTTGGAATTTATAAACTAACAATTGTTCATGTGATCAATTTTATCAAGAAAATGATGTGATTTACTGCTTAGTTTGCTAAAAATCAGGGAAATGTAACAAAAAACTCTGTTTTCCTATTTGTGATTCCTGTAAGTTTTTATGTTTTCATTTTGACAACTCTTCAGTTTTTGAACTAGTCTATCTCTCGCGACCATGAATGATGATGATGCCGAGAAACAAAGTCTGAGTGAAAATGAAGCATCTCAATAAGTTTGATGAAGTTGAGGATAAAATCAGACTGAATAATTACATAACATCATAATCTTACTAAAAAACTAACCCTCGCTGAGAATCCTTTACACACACTATCATTACTTCTCTTTTGTCGCTCAGATCTTCACCTTCATTCTCACCATCATCCTTAACTCTATTTGTGTTTGTGCTGTTATATTTTTTGTTAATTCTGAAGTTCTCAAAATGATATGGGAACTTTGCCTATGACATGTATCTATCTTTTCGTTCCATCCGTTTTATATGCGTATGTCATTGAAAAAAAAAAAAATAAAAATTGTAGAATGTGTCATCAAAATTGAAAAAAACTCACATTTCTTTATTCTTTATGAATGATTCTTTACAGATGATTTCTGTGACTTTCTTGGCTTAACCGACTTAAAGTGACTCAATTGACTTACTTGACTTAACATGACTTTAAACTGACTTAAGTCAGTCGTTTCTCCCATGACAAGCATTCGTTATATTAGGTTTTTTATTAATGTTACTTTAGCCCTTCCGTCCAGCTATTTCAAAAATGTCATGCCCCTACATAACAAAATGTTTTCAAATAGAAATATTCGGCCTAAAAGAATTAGTTATGATTTTCAGGTATTTTTTGACTTTTTATGATTTAAAAGTCACTTAAGTCAGTCGTTTCCCTCTTGCATTTTCCTGAATGAGAAATCTTTGGCCTTATACAAGGTTATTGATTGTAAATTGTTATCCTGAATTCTACATGATCACAAGACCAGCAGTCAAGAATATCCATAATAGGAAATTCTTACGCTATTTAATTTTTTTACATATTTAACTTTCAACATGCCCAAATTGTACAAACGTCGTTCATATTCACGTAATACCCAGCGTGCAATAAAACTTTTGCTTGATAAAGGTCTTCGACATAAGACTGAAAGCTCTTTAGAATCAGACGAAGAGAAAATGAAAATCAATGAAGATTTATCCTATACATTAATGAAGTCCAAGAATAAAGTAACAGTAGATAACATATCAGATGTTCTTAATTTATGTAAAAATAAATGCAACTCCAAATTTATTAGTGTTTTAATATACATGACTTTAAGATATTTTAACATTACATGGCGTGATAGTGGCATTTTTTTGAAGGAAACTGGTGCGTTATAGAGTCAAACATGTCAAAAATGGATTGAAATTCTTATACCGGAAGATTTGGATTTGTTTTGTAGCGATAGTCGTGGCACAGTAGGGAGCTCCCGCATAAGCAGGCGGACATATAGTTTTTTGCTCAGAAATGGCTTTCGTTTGCTTAGAAATAATCGTATACCACCCAGAGACCTATCCTGTAGAAAATAGAAGGTTTTTACAGCAAAATAATTTTCGAAAAAATATAGGTGGGCTATCCCTCAGCCATATTTTTTCGCAAAATTTTTTCAAAATATACTGAGCTACATATCATTCGACGTAATTTAATGCGGTGATTCCGAATATCACTTTAGTTTTCTTTCAACGTCTAATACAGTTAGCTAAAGCCGAATTTCCGCCAAAAGATCTCGGATTTTTGAGCATCTTCTAATATGCCCTAGGAAATACTTCATGAGTCGACACTACTACAGTAGCCAGGATACATATGTATGTATAGAGAAAATTTCCCTAATAACAACGGGACCAATTTGTCTTTTATTTTGCTTCGCATTCATCTTCAGTACATCCAATCAAAATCAATTTTATATTTGGAGAATCCTTGGATGCTCCTCTTTCCAATGACATATAAATCTTGGTTTTGCTTACATATTATCATGGAAAAATTAGCGGTCTACAATGAAGAGGTCTCTCCGTCGTTATTATGTATCGATTCCCTAATAACGACGCTCCCGCAAATTATAAGAGGAAAACTACTTTTAAAGAAAAAAAAAATCTTTTTTTCACGTTTTCTGTGGGAAATAGAGGTACGATGTTTTACACAATTTTGTAGAGCAAATTAAACTCTACTACTATCAATCGGTTCACGAAGAACCAACTATCTTTTAGTGCGATGCAAAATATCATCAAAAAATACCTAAAATTGATTTTTAACAAAATGACTTTAATTGCGACGGTCAGCAATTTTTTGTCCCTAATAAAGGCGTTCAGTAACTTTTTGACCCTAATAACGACATATTCTTTAGAAGCTAGTATAAAATCAAAGGATTTATTTACAAATTAAGTGTCCATTTATTATAATCTTTTTATGGGATTAATCATAAGTTTCATCAATGTCTTTATTGATCTTATCTGAGTAATTTTTTCAATAATATATTAATATTGATTATTTCTTGTTAATATAGATGTCGTATATGAAACAATTCGCTTTCTAAATGATTTAACGGTTCGCTATAAACAAATCACACAATATAAATGGTAAAAATGATTCATTCGAGAAAAAAATTACTATTAATTGTCTTATTTCATAACTATCAAGATTTATTCTATATAGTATTATTAATCTTCTATTTAAAAGAACATTTTACCAATGAAATATTTTCCTTCACCTTTCGATCATCAAAAATGTTCGAATAAAATATAGAAATATTTGATTTTGTTAAAAATAATTTAATATTGTTATTTTAATACAATTTTTTACGTAATAGATGCAATCAAATATTGAGATCTTTATTCAAAAGAGAATTTACTCGAAGCAGTATGTGTTGTCAAAGAAAAACAAATGACATCTGTAAAAGCTTTGGAATATTATCATGTATCACAAAGTACGATTCGCTCTCATGTCAGGAATGTTCTTTTACGTGTTGGTGTTGATCGACCATTTTATTTTTCATCAAAACAAGAACCATATTTAGTTGAATTAATTAAATCACTCGATGAAATTGGTATTTAATTGACTAAAAACGCGTTGATAAACATTGTAGGAGAATATCTTGGCTTGGTAATCAATGATACTCGTTTTAATAGTAAGTTTTTCTCACCCGACGCTAGTTTAGAACTATGTATTTTCGTGGCTGTGAGTATCCGATAGAACCGAATAGACTGGTCATATAATTTTTCAATTTATTCAAAAATTATGCGGTCAATTTATATCTTGTCTCATACTCGTAGTCAAAGTGATGCGCAACTCTTTAATGTTATTTTAATTTTTTGCTAGAGAACCAGGCAAGCTTGCATTGGCTCAAGGATTTCTTATTACGAAATAAAAAATAAATTAAAATGGTAGAACAAAAACAAATCGAAAAAAGTCGAAGAAATGGATTCACAGAAGAAGTTCGAAGTAATTGGTTTAATAAATTTAATCAAATATTGGTGGCAAATGATCTCGTGCACAAACCTATGCAGATCTGGAATATAGATGAGACTGGTTTTTCAGATGATACAGCAAGTAAATTATTTGTTGTAGTTGTTTTTTTGAATGACTTTTAAATATTGCTTAATAAATGAATAGTTCATTTTTTTGAAAACTATTGTTCTTGTCATATATAGAATCTATCTAATCTTTTGGAAACGTCGCACTGTCACATTTGTTATAGGAGTTAACTTGAAACTGCTATAATATTCTTTAGCTTTTTAAATCAAGTACGCCTTCAAAAATAATTAATATATGTATTTCTAATATTTTTTCTCTTAATTATACAAGCACCATTTTTTGTTATCTCACATTAACCCTTTGATGATGGAGTTCTTTTTTGAAAAAATAATATTTTTCATTTAACCCTTTGAATAAATACAATAAATTAGTTTATTGTCATATGGAACATCAACGATCTGCATTTAGGTTACTAGATAAAATCTTATTTATTATATAGACCTTTTAATGAATGAGTTGGTACAAATACCATTTCAGGTATGTCTCATAACCCTAGATGGTATGTACACTACGGTCGCCATCAAAGGGTTAAGGACCTCATTAAGAAGAAACAACAAAATTCAACAGAATTATCGAGGGAGCAAGACGATGATAGTGGGTTGTAGGAGAATGATAATAAAGAGCCATTTCTACCAGCCATCATCGTTTTGCTGACCGACTATCAACAATAGAAAAACAAGAAAAGAAAAAGACAGAAAGTGCTAGAAAATAGAATGAATAAATAAAAAGTGTGTAAAATGTTCTAGTTTTTATATTCTATCAATAGAAAGTCTGACGAAGGAGGCTTCGACCTCCTGAAACATCACAAAGAATTAAATTAATTATTTATTTCAAGAAATAGTATCGAAAGGTCAAACAAAATGCATAAAATGAGGTTTTGTAGTTATGTGGACCACTAATGAACGTACAGGAGACAATTGATCCAGTAGAAATATACGTAACTTCAGAAGTCATTAGGGAGTAGTTGTAGCTTGAGCGTTGTCTTTAGCGTTAATCAATGTCTAAAATAAAAAAAGAATGATAGTACAATTTTTGTGAGACTAGAATTACAGCCATGGCGTATTTCAAGTCGAAAAGCACCTTAAAGCACGAAAACAATTGAAAGTATATAAATATATGTCCCAATATGTTGGAGAACTTTAAATTATACTAAAGTATCTTAAAGTGGACGAGGTTATCTAAGTTGCACCCTAAGAACTGATAATGCATGCAAGAAGGTAAAAATGCATTGGAAAGTATGAATGATTATTTCATTTACTTTTAAACAAAAACATCTGAGTGCAACCCCTGTTACACAAAAATGTGAAACGTGATCGAGCTGCGTATATTATCAACAGTGAAATTTACCAATATATATTTCGGTTTTGAATTGCCTCCCATTGTAAATCCATGGCAATGATAAAGAATGTTAATTATAATATATTACAGTGAGATAGAGTCCGGCGGGATCGGGTTTTTTCATCCCGATCCCGACCGCATCTGATTTAACAGAAACCCGTCCCGATCCCGGTCCCGACAAAATATTTTTTCGGGATTTTCAATGGCGTTACCATTTTCTGTGAATACAAATAATTCAGACAAAAAATCTGATTCAAGTATCTTCTCGGGATTCGTAGTCCCGATCCCGTTTTTAACAGGGATTCCCGCCCCGATCCCGTAAAATCGGGAGAATTTCGGGATTTGGATCCCGTCGGGAACGGGATCGGGATCGAGTTCGGGAAAAATTTAGGGATCGGGACAGTCCCGCCGGACTCTACAGTGAGAGTAGAAAAAAAAGTGAACAACAGATATCTTATACTCAGTCCTGTTTTATTCTAATTTCGTAGTAGATTTCAATATCTCTTGTATGTGCTTCATCTTTAACAAGGAGGGCGTTCAAATACCAAAGTATCGATAAAGACTGACATATTAGTGTTGCTATGATAATTCTTGTTATGTCTGTGGTGTAATATCGATCATGATTTTGAGTGAAGGACAGCAGAGTTTTGAATCTAAAATTTTGTCCCTATATACTTTTACACTCGTTGTAGATCTCAAAAATACGCGCAAAGAAAAGTTGCTTTTGCTTCTGTTCAATAATGACTCAGCTAAGTCATAAAGGCTGTTTTTTATAAGAATTTTCTGCAAATATTAATTAGTACTACAAAAACTAACTGATACCATTAGGTGCTTTTTGTCAATTTTTATGACAGTTTCAAAATTTGTCTGTATTATCTTTAAAATTGCATTACCAAACACACATCTTCCATAAGTCGTCTGCGTAGAAACTTTTGATTAATATTACAAGTCAGTTGTCTCTTGAAAATGTAGAGAAAAATCATTAGTTTTCTTTCTGACAAAATTGAAGCTAATTTCATGTCTTTCGAAAAAAGAAGAAAAGTAACATTGTAAAATTTCTGGGTTATCCGTCACTATCTGAAAAGATATGAAGTCAATTTAACTGCCGTTCTAAAAACTTTGTCACACAGTATATAATGAAAAAATTTTTACGCCACTTTAAACTTTAAAATACACTTAAATTTGATTGCAGTGAAGCAAACTTGTGTTACTTGTCGGTTATCTATCCCAAAAATTTTTTTCACAACTTGTTTTGTTATTTTATCTATCTTTCTATTTTATCTTATCTAATAGTTTTCACGAATGTTATTTTGGTCTCTATTATGACTTACATCTACTCTAAATGCAGTCATAAAGATTTACCCTACAGTCTATATAATTGCATATTTTTTTTCTTTTTCTTTTCTGTATCTATCTCTCTTGGTATTTTACTATTCGTCACGTATGATAGATTTTTCCTTTCCCTTCTTTCACTGTATACGACACGCTTTTCTTCTTTCTTATCATTCTATCGATGTTTTCCAGTTCTTGTTCACCATCATTGATGGAATTTTCCTTCATAAATTTGTTCATCGTACGCCATCATTCAGATTCTCCTTTTTTGTACTTTGCCCAGTGATTTGATCGTGCTGTATATAGTCGTCTCTTTGATGGAGATCTCACAGTCTCGTCTCTCATATTTTGTATTTTTATTTAAATCTCACTCTTGTCAAAAATGAACATTTAATGCCTATCAGAACTGATCTCTGATGAACAATCCAGTGCCAAATTTTTGCAGTAACGCGCAATCCTTTACACTGAACGGATTTGCAAAAAAGGTCACAAGATGTAACTATGCTTTGGCAAACAATGGTGTTGGAGATGCTCGAAGCGCTGTCAAGATCTTAGATTGTAAACAAAAAAGTGGCTTTTTGGTTCAAAGTTGCCTTTTCGAAAAATCATTCTCTTCATCTATTCATGGTCTCGTACAAGGACATTTCGTCGAATTTTCCAAGGATAAGCTTGAAATTGGTCAAGATGTTGTCGCTGATTGAAACAATTACTTGAGAGAAGTGTGTGTATGAAAACTTCAACAAATTCGAATAACTACTGGAGGCAAAAACACCATAGTTGAGATCGACGAGAGCCTCTTCGGCCGTAGAAAGAACCATGCAAAGTGAGTTTTGCCACGGCAATAGATCCTAGGCAGAATATGCTGCGAGACAGGAGAGTGTTTTATGCAAACGGTTTTGAATCGAAGTGCGGCTATGCTTCTATCGATCATCAACAACAGAATCAGGTAAGGAACAAAAACTATAACGGACATGTGACGTGCTTACAGTGGACTGACCGCTGTTGGCTTTACTCATCAAACAGTCAATCACAAGTACAATTTCGTAGACCCTACAACTGGAACGCATACATTAAATATTGAACAAGCTTGGCGTGGTCCAAAAGATGAGAACAGGAAGCGACATGGTACCAAACAAAAGTTTGTCGATATCCACTTATGCGAATATATGTGTCTCTGAAGACTTAACGAACTTCATCTCTCTGATGCCATTTTGGAAGACATCGCATCTTTTTGGGTACCAGAAAACTAGAATGGTCTATTGTAATTGATCTAATTTATGTTTTGCTTCACTCAATAAAAAAAAAACATTTAAAAAGATTTTGCAAGAAAAATTTTTTTGGGTAGGTGGCCGACAAGCACTTTTTTGTATAGTAAGAAAGCACGCTTAACGCTCGATTGCTACTAACATGATGCTATATCCGTTAATACACTTTATTTCTATTAAAGAAAAATTAAGTAGTCTAAATTAATCAATAATACTCGACACGTTATAATCATTTGAATGAACCTTCCGATTCCATTTCAGACACTGACAAAGTATTGAGTAAGAAATTATTGATGATATACAGATCTCACAATGATCAGAATATTTTGAGCTCGTTAATTGAAATAAATTCTTTGTTATTCCGATATTCACTTTATAGAACACCTAAGAATAAGACTAATCTGAGAAAGATCTAGGATACCAACTGAGTATGAGTTTCTGTGAATCATAATGTAGTGGCTTTTAACAAAATGTATTTACTTTCCAAGTCATTGGAGAGTTTTGGTAGAATTATTGATTTTGTGTAACTCACATATGAAGAACGTGGGTGTACGTTTTAAATTATAGTTTTACGGCTTCCCTCTCCTCATCGCCTATCCCCCCTTATAAACATTCTCGTTACAGGCATCCCTATTAGAGAGACTCCCACCCCCGCCCTATTACAGACATTAGCAATTTAATAAAACAAAATAATACGATGTCCATGCTTCTACAAAAGTTTAGAATATTTCTTTCTGTAAGCGAACATATAAAATATTCGTTCGCTCTTCTTTCATATATATGATTTTCTTCGTGTCTTTCATATGCATATCTATATAATATACTACTGACTAAAAGTATTTCCCCCCCCCCCCCCCCCCTTGGATCTCAACCACAGTATGAGCTATAGTTTTGAAAACAAGTGTGCACATAGATCTTAGTCAATGCTGATCAGCGACACCACTCACAACCCGATTGCATGAAGTATAAAAGACTTATAATATATGCGATCTGTCTCCACTGTGAACTTCATAACTCAGGAACGAAGAGATTTTATGAATCCGATTTCGTTTCATTTTGTACCTCTATACTTTGGCTATATGTAGTAAAAGTTTCATTGAAATTCAAAAAGCCGTTGTGAAATCAGGATCATTTTACTGTAAGTAACGATATATGACGAAACCGACCTATCCTATTGTGCACTTCATAAATCACTGAAAGTTTAATAAATCGAGTTGAAAATTATAGGAAATGTTCTCTCATAGTTCTTCATTATCTCCTAAAATTTTCAAGTATATATCATTTACTTGAAAGAAATGGCACTGTGGCTCATATGGAGATGTTGTCAGAGGTCTAGATACTCGTATATCCAAGTAAATAATCTTATTTTTTCGGTATATAACTAGCATACATACACGCACATTTCTACCACAAAAGAGTTACAAATTTCACCAAATATCATAGAAAACAAGATATAAACTTTATCGCTCACGTTTTAAATTACAATGAAAAATCGACCGAATTTCATAAAACTGTCTTATACTTCGCGCAATCGGGATGGGGATAGTGTCACTGATCAGCATTCATTGAGATCTATATATACACTGGTTACCAGGTCTACAACTCATATTATGACTGAGACCCAAGGGGGATATTTTTGACCATTAGTGTATTTTCTTCTTTCCTTCATACAGGGTGTTTCATAAGTTTTGAGGCGCGACAAAATTCGTGTATACGAATACATAGAACAATGTCTCATCATTATGTTTCTATATCATTTTCGAATACTCGTGACGACCTTTCCAATGATATATAACTGAATAGCATCCTCTCTGATAACAATAAAAATATAAACATGAGTATGTGACGATAAAAGTTTCGAAATCGACCAGTATGATATAGAATGTATCTTGTACATACCTTGGCGTAGATAAATAATATAAATCTTGAATTTGTTTTTAAAAGATGCGACGTGAAAAGCTCTACAGATGTATCTAAATAATCACTTGCTCATTGGTTTTCATGCCATAGCTCATACGCAAAATAAACAAGATTCATGAGGATGATAATGAGTATAATAAAAAAAATATTTCGAAGACTATTTTTATCTTGCATATATCTCGGCTTGAGAATAAGGTAAGTTCGTGAATTTTATGTTAAAAGATGTACTATAAGAAGCTCTACAAAATGTGTGCAAACAAATCTCAATTGTAAAATAAAAATGTCTTAGAAATGTTTTTCTCTTTTTTTCAATCCGATGGGAAGTAACACCATCATCAAGATTTTCATTTTGAGTATGAACTATGGCATCAGAATAAGTCAGTATCTATTTATTTAGATACTTTTTGTAGAGCTTTTCACGTTGCATCTTTTAAGAAAAAATTCAACATCTTATCATTTATTTGCACCGAGATATACGTGAAATAAAAGAATGTTACCAACATTTCGATAAACTCTGCATTCTATTTTCTCGATTTCGAAAATTTTATCGTCACATTTTCATGTTTATATTTTTATTATTATGAGGGAAGATTTTATTCAATTATATATCATTTGAAAGACCATCACGAGTACTCGAAGATGATATAGAAACATAATGATTAGACATTGTTCTATGTATTCGTATACACGAATTTTGTCGCGCCTCAAAACTTATGAAACACTCTGTATATAATTATATGGGATTTTCCCTTTCTTTTCAAACATACGTTCATATGGTATTTTTCTTTTCGTTATATTAGTACGCTCTTTTTCTGTTTTCTGACTTCTGTTGAAGTGTGTTATTTTCAAGTGATGAACAAAAGGATATTGCTTAAGTATTTTTCCTAGAATAGGTTGTATTACGAGAGATGGGAATAATCAAAGTAGCCATTTCTTGTCCTATAAATGCCTACGTTTTCTTCTTCAATAAACGAACTATCATTAAGGGTAACCCCTCTTTTTTGACGATTTTCAGATCTCAAAGACAGGAAGTCCGATTGGATTGAAATTTTTTATCATAAATAGACCACTTAAAATGATGAGATACGTGTTCGAGAAAAAAAATTTTCTAACGCGATTTTCATGGTTTTTCATAGGTTCTCACCTTGTCACTGACAATCCTTTTTTAGTTTTGTCCAATTGGGTTGGAATTTTTTCTGCGGTTACCTATGCCTATATTTCAGAGGTAGTTTTGAGCTTTTTCAAAAATCTCAATTTCTTTATTTTTAATAAAAAAAAATGTATAAAGATTTTTGCCAAAACCAAGCCTCTGACATTGAGAATCCTATAAGACCGGATGGGAACATTAGAAATTAAAACGGCCAAACTACCTCTGGAGAATACTTCAAAGTAACTATGATAAAAATTTCAGCTCGATCAAACGAAGTTAAAGGAAAGTTCTTCTTGGCACAATCGTGTGACTTGGATCAAATATCCAGTTTTTGAGAAAACTGAAAAATAAGTTTGGGAACAGTCCGATCTTTTTTTAGCATTTTTATGAACAATTTTCCATATAGAATCCACTGAGCACATTAAAAAGTTTAAAAAATAAATTTTTTTCGCAGAAGCATTTTGTGGGCATCCCCGATAGCAATTGAATGGCAGGGCCGATCAAGATCATTTAAACGACGATCGAGATACCAACACATGGTCTATCTATAGTGCGTATAAACAAAAAAAAAATTTCAAAAAGTTCGACAAAAAAAAAAGAGGGAGGGGTACCCTTGAGCTTCCAAACTATCATATTCTTTTACATCTTATGATAAGACTGTGACACTTCCAAAGTGTTTGTCGAAAATTGAATAGCTTGAATTCGTTTTTGAACTTTTCGAAGAATTTGAATGCTAATTGTGACACGAAAAAAAATTTACGTTTAAGATGTTAACGGTGATGGGCAGTGATGCACGGATTTACAATAATATACATATGGTCTGTATAAAAACCGTAATTTCATCAGATTATAACTTTGAGAAATAAATAGCATTAGTTTTTATCAGTTAATAGAGATATATAATACGCCGTTTACATTTGCTATAGAAATAATGGACATTTAGAACAGTGGTATATTTAAGTTAAATTAATGATTAAAAAGATAATAATGCTAGAATAAGAAAAATAAATACCATACTAGGAAAATAATGAAGCTAAATAAAAAAGCTGTTAGTGCAATTCCTACGGGATTAAAATGTGAAACACGATATAACTGTTTTTTCTACTTTCAAAATGATGTCAATTCTATGTATTAGAGAAAAGGTTTTCCTTTTAGTCTCTGACATAAATTTATGACAATACAGAAAAGAGTTGCTTCATATAGTATGAAGCAATACGTTCACATTTCAATGTTTTTTATAAAGCTCAACAAGAAAAGTCGCTTAAAAGGTCATCGAGTCTGGCGGTCACAGTCTGTGACACTACTCTTGCCTGTCGACCACGGTCTGTGACACTACTCTTGCCTGTCGGTCACGGTCTGTGACACTACTCTTGCCTGTCAGTCAGGGTCTGTGGGAAGGGGGAAGAGGAGTGGGTGCAAATTTCTATCCTTAAACACTTCAACATTCTCTTTCAAATCGTGTTTCACAAAAAAAACAAACGAAAATGAAAAATAATGAGCGAATAGCAACAGTGCAAAATAAAAAACAGGATGCTCGCATAAAAAAGGTTAAAAAGTTTTGTTTCAGATGTAGTAAAAAAGAGACTTTTGTTCTGATCGTGGATTATATTGCAAAACAGCTATACTCTATAAAAAGTTTTTTACTTTATGTATTTTATACCTGTATATTCAACGCAAAAGCCGTACGTGAGTTCCACATTTTAGCCCCAAAGGGGCTGCGCTGACAAGCTTTTCTCTTAAAGCCGATATAAACTGAATAACTTTCACCTGAAACATCACTGAGAATAAAAGTTCTCGAAAGAGAAAAATATATTTTTAGACAAATATTGCGAAAAAAAGAACATTTGATCTATTCTATATGATTTTTTTCATAAAAATACATTAGTTCTTTAAATCGACCTAAATATATCTCATTCTGTAGAGCTCGATAAAATGTATCTACAGTAAAAATAAATCAGTCTTAAAAACTATTTCCATGAATCGATATAGAGCGTGCAAACTAAACAAGAAATTAGCATAATTCATTCAAAAAGTCAAAAAATGGAAAACTACTATATTTTCTGATCTTCAATATTTCACTATTGTGTGAACGCCAAGTAATTTCAATTATATATATTCTAATTCTCCAAAACGTGTCAAATTTGCTGATATGTTGATTTTTAATTTCCATTATTCTATTAAAAGTCCTTTCTGAAGTATACTTGAGATCAATGACAAATGGGATTACTCGAAATTCAGTTTCTAAGAAGTCTCTTAAAACGAATTCCACAATCTGTCAGGTTTAAGAGCAAGAATTTATAATTGGAATTATTTTTCATTCACATAGTAGTGAAAAAGTGAAAAACACAAAATATAGAAGTTTTTCATTTCTTAGTTTTTTGAATGAATTATGCCAGTTTCCTAATTAACTTGCACGGTCTATATCTCCCTTCAGGAATAGTTTTTGGCACTGATTCTTTTTATTGTAAATACATTTCATCAAGCTCTACAAGATAGGATATGTTTACGTTGATTTAAAGAACTGGTGTATTTTTATGGTAGTAATTCGATGGAACGAATCATTTTTTTATATGTCATAAAACATAATGTTTTCCAGAGTAATCTAAATCATTTGGCATTTTGTACAGTTATGGCGTCACATCCTCTCTCTGTGAAAAGAATTACATTTGATTTTAATCATTATTAGATAAAATATAACTATTGTAAAAGTAAAAAATTAACTTTTCTGAAATTTTCAACATGTCGTTAAGAAACTATATGTATCTGTATTCTCACTTACCAATGATTCATCGTCCACTTTTGGCTGCGGTGCCTTAATATTGCGCAAGAAAAGTATCAGCGGTGAATAAATAAAACATAGTATTGCAATTGAAATAAATGTCCATTTAAATGTTATTAATTGAACAGCGTAGCCGCTTAACATTGATCCTAATATAGTTAATGAGATAAAAACAGAATTTCATTAACTTTTCCTTGACTAACTTACCTAAAAAATATGAAAGACAAAACATTGATGTGATTAAAGCTGTTATATCTCCGTAACCAGATGCAAAACGTATGTCAACGACTTCTATTAACAACGGTATAAGTGATGAAGTGGATGTACCCACTGCTAGGCCAATGACACCATTTACAATCATAGTGTAATAAAATGAAATTGATAATGGCGTCTAATAATTAAATAGAGATCACATAGGAAAAAAAAAGGTAAAAGCACAAAACTCTAATTGACATACAATTAAAAATGAAACTGCTAGTAATATCAAAGCTGACATTATACAAATCCATCTAGAAAAGAAACGACATTACATATGGGATATAAAACGATGAAAGTGCATAAGAAATCGAAAACTAGTTCTTCATTATTCACCGGCAGTTCATTCGTAACTTTATTCGAAAACGCGAACTATGTTTTTTGACAACAAGTTCATGCAAAATTTTACTTGTTGGAGATGACTGTGAGATCAAATTCTGTGAAAAGTTAGAAGGATCTTCTCGGTTCTTTCGTGAATTCTTAGAGTATTCATATAGTTTTCATATATGGGCAAAATCATTTAATAGCGACGTGATATCGCAAAATTAAAACTTGTGTATCTCGACATAATGAAATATCCTAGAGTTAATCTTTATGTTATGTGTATGTCGAGTTACTCTACATACCCTGAAAAAATTAGCTCTAGATGTCTTTATCGAGAGGAGTTATTGCTAAAAAAGTAGCGTTAGCGATGTGACGCAAAAAAAGGACATCGCTTTTCACTTAATATATTTTAGTTTTCAAAAACTCCAAATTAAGACAGTATCTTTAAAAACTAAATGGTACATTTTGTGGGCCAGTCACAGAGCTTTAAAACCCTTACTGTAAGTTTTTTCGAGGTATGCATAAACTTTTTAAGAAATTCGATCTACTTTTTGTTAGTGACGTCATGATTTTGTTGTGACGTAACGGAGTACGAATATATAAACGAAAAAATGTACATATAGCTGAGTAAAAAGTTCAAAAGAAACTCAAAAGTTGTGAGCGCAATTCCTGTGGGATTAAAATGTGAAACGCGATCCATGACGATTTATAATGATGTGTCAGTCATGGCCTGAGACACTATCTTTGCTTGACGGTTCCGGTTTGTGATGCTATTATGGCCTGTCGATCACGGTCTGTGATGCTGTATAACAATTTGCACTCCGTAACTTTTGACCTGTGTCGGTGACGGTCTTAGGGGGAAGGGGAAGGAGGTGGATGCAAATTTCTATCCTTAAATATCTCAGCACTTTTTTTCAGATCGTGTTGCACAAAAGGTACAAATTCCTTCGTAGAATCTTGAGATATTGATAACATAAAAAATTTTTTTTGGGAACTTGAATGGACCTCTAGACGACCGATTTTTATAAGGAGGAGCGATTTTTTAATTAGTTCTGTTCTTTGAAAAACCCTGAAAAGAACTCCAGTCAAATTTTTCGATGAAAATAAAAGTGCTTGCAGGATTTTAAAAAACATATGGATCGATTCAGTTTTGCATGCTAATGTCAAATCAATTATTCTTATTCATTAAAAAGTCTATAAGATCTCTATAATTTTATACAATATTTTTCTCGTAAAGAGATGTTTGATATGCAAAGTTTGCTTGAAGTTATTATCAAAAAACATGGTCCACTTTCTGTATTTACAAATGAGCTATCGATGATTAGCTTATGTTCATTTCTCGTTACTTATGCACTTCATCCTTCAGCTGAATTATTTCTCAGTATCATACCGTCCAATTTTGAAACTTAACCAACCAAATAAACTTTGACTTATGAATAGTGTAACATTTAATATTATAAACACCAGACCTAAAAGGTATCATTATCTGCAATCAACATCGAATCAGTAAAAGTGCAATACAGACCTTGCATTAAAGGATTTGAATTGAACTCTATCCTCATCCATATTGGTAATGTAGTTTCGAGTGAAGCTACACCAAATGTACTCATTAAAATTGCTCCTTTAAATGAAAGACAATCAGCAAAAATGACACAATGATAGAAATAACATGTTTACCGAGACAAACGGCAATATATGGATCTTTCATAAGCGTAAATATTGATATCTTTTTTGTTGTCGTAATTTGTTCTGATTTCTGTAAAGATTTTCTTGAAACAATGCTCAGACGAAGTACTATATAAGTCGATGAGAGAAATAAATGCTCAGAGAGTTTTCGAAATGTTTTGTTGTCACTTACATCCATCAAATATTGTCAGTCCAGCCAAAATAAGAAACGGCAATTGGATGCCATAATATGTGTAAAGAGCGCCCCCATAAATTGGACCAACTAGTAATAATATGCAAGATTAGGTGTTTTAAAACATTTCATATGCAAAGCAAACACCTACTGCAAAGACCCAGTGATAGGCCACTTACAGCGATACTGGTTGCTGTACCACGCTTTTCGTCATTATCTTTGTAACGATCAAATAGCATCACAAGTGCTATGAAAAAAACATTAGATTAAGAAAGTAAAATTAGTTTTCCTATAAAAAAGAGAAATAATCGATTTACCTGAGACTGCTGAAAGCGATGAGCTAAGACCTTGCACTGTGCGAGATACGAAGAAAAGCGCATAGGTTTTTGCAAATGCAAATGCTGAAAAATTTGATTAAAAAATAGACATTAGGTCTTTGAAGAAAGTGTATCCTAGCATGAGACTTACACATAATAGATGAAAACATAATGATAAAACCAATGAACATCGTAATAGTATATCCGAGTCTAAGAAAACAAGATTTAATAGCAATCAAAACTATTGAAGTCTAGAACAACGTACTTTGTGCACAATATTCCGCTAAATGGATTCATTATTAACTAGCAAAAAAAGCCAAAAGTAAATTGTTAACATTCTTTTAAAATAGGAACTATATTGTACCTCTGCAAGGGGCTTTGATGCCAACAGTATACCGAGTCGTCCATTTTCCTGCAAGAAAAGAAGTGAAAGCGAGAATCTGTTGAATTTAGATCCTATTTTTGGTTTTTGAAAAAAAAAATTGTTAGTTCAGCTTCATTAGGGATAAACTGAGGAACTCATATGTTATCCTCGATTATATTGTACTGATAAAAAAAAAAGAAAAGTCAGTAATCTCTAGCAGATAATAGATATTTTCCGAACTAATCCATCATCCGACAAATAATCTGTTTTATTTACTTATTTATTTTTGACTGTCACTTGATGTTTTATTTATCTTGCTACATTGGC
>JAJEKB010019414.1:41776-53207 GCA_022393335.1 Macrotrachela quadricornifera
TTTTTTTTGCAAAAAAAGTTTTTTTTATAAGGGTTGACCGAAGGGTAACGGTGTCGAGAAATCCAAAGCTGAAGTCAGTTTTCTAAAAATTTTTCAGGCTCAAGTTCTTATATAAACGACAAATTTTTAACAAAAAACATTTGTTTTTATGAAGTTTGGTCAAAGGCAGGTGAGGCTGAGGAACTTACATCTTACTTCGGTTTTTTTAATTTTATAAGTGAATAGCTTGATGGTAGTTTAGAAACACGATTTCTACGAGAAAGAGGAGAGCGAGTCTTTAGACGAGCGTTACTTGTATAAATATCCGTTCACTGCTAACAATAATTGGCCTTTATTCGACGTAACAAAAGTAACATTGATATTTTCCTTGTCAGATGACTGTGTTGTTGTATCCATAATCGATTTTATCTATTTCAGTTATGAATAATGTGTTGGACTAAATGTGTACGTGTGATGTTTTTTATTCGTTTGCGTCCAAGTACATGACCAATTACATAACCGACCAATAATATTGATTACAGGTAGACTTCATTTACTGCATTATACTTATTAACTGCTAGTGTCATCTCCCTTCAAATGATTTTAATAATTCTTTTCTCTGCCTAACGTCTCCAATTTCAAGCAATGAAACATTCTTTTTCATATTTTTATTTATAATTCCGTATCTTACTCTTGATTTTTTTATTTTTGATATTGTTGCCATCGATATTTTTTCGTCTTCGACATTTTTATTTTCGATATTTTAACCGTTCGACATTTTTAAACTTCGGTATATTTATTTCGACATTTTTACTTTCGGCGTTATTCATGGTAATCACTAAACCTACCTTTGCCATCATTTTGGCGACGACGTCCTTTTTCTTCATACACTCAAATATTTTTTCTAACATCACCTAAATTAACCTATAATTCGTCATGGAAATAAATTTGGGCATCGGAACCTCTTAATTGTTTCATAGTTTCGAAATAACGAGCTCTAGAAGGAATAAATTTGTTGGAATCAAGTGGGGTTTTCACTTGATTTGTTCGTTGGTAGGTGAATCCCAGCTAAATTTGGAAAAAAAATGTCTTTTCTTTTTTCACACAACTTGCTTAAAAGTTTAGTATTCACTTTCTTCACCTCAAGCCATAGTCTACTCGCAGAACTATTTGGAAAATCATCCAAATTTTGATGAAGACGAGCCAACAGACTTGCCGTTGTTGGATATATTTTGCTTTGCAATATCAAGTGAAAATAATGTCTGAACATATCCTTCGCATACTCAGTGATGCGTAATTTAGGAAGACCGGAGTTACCTCAAGAGAAAAGTAGAAATTACTATCAATTTATTAAAATAGAAGTAATAATGCTTCCCTTTCTTTTTTGAATAATATGGTTCAGGAATAGATGTTTATGTTACTGAAACAGTTAAAGATCCTATATGACGTTTACGTCTATGCAATCTTTTAGATCGAGCAAGGATTGAAGATGTTTCACGGTGTTTCAAGATAGAATCCGGTTTTGTTCCACTTCGAAGTTGACATTTATCTTTATTTTCATTTTCTTTGTCTTCTTCCTTTTGTTTTTGTTTCTCTTGCTCTATTAGTTCATTCAGTTCCTTTTTCATTCTATTCACTGATCTTTCGGAAATGCCCAGCAGCATTGAAACTCGTTGAATTACGTTATTCATAAGAGTGAAAGGTCCTGTTTTCTCTTGTTCACAAAAACTGATTACTTTGAATATACGAGTTTTTTTCAACGATGCTGAATTCATGGCCTGTTGGCATGATGAACGAAGTTTTAAAGATGAAAATTAAAAACAAAATAGAAAATGTTCAAACATAATATCGTCGAAATCAGAGATCAATGGAATCAACCAATTACAGCTTAAATGACTCGCTTGAGGATAGATAGAGATCGTGTACAGATAGCGAGATGCTCATTTTGTACTACATAAAACTTCTATGTTAGAAATAAAACTTTGTAATGATGACGCAGTTTATAGAAAAAAAGATTCAAAAGTATTGAAACTTGCTTATTGTAGACAAATGTAAAGCACATGATCAACAGTCGGATAACATAATACTTGATTGATTCTACACCATGAAACGACTGACTATTGAATAGAGTGATAAACAAAATTATTACATGAGAAAAGAATGGGTCTACGCCAATTGGTCGAACGCCAATTAGGCGAATGGCAATTAGGCTTAGTCAATTGGTCGCCACAACAATTAGTCGCATAACAAATTCGTCGTAGACATAGAGTGAGAAAGAGGATACTTAATTAAATAAAAAAAATATACATCTATGTTAAGAAAAAGATATCAACAGACATAGTAGAAATTAGTATACAATCGAATTAAATTCAGTTATCGATTTTATGCTAATCCCTCTAATTGTGTGAGAAGACTTGGATGTAAAGATAGTAACAAGTTTTTTAACCGTTTATGGTAATTTTAGTCTTTTTTGTTTTGAAACCATTTATAACCAGCATTTAATGTTACTTCTGACAATGACCGTATTTTTTTTCTCAACACTTTGAATTAAGATTCATAGAGATGAATGTTCATATTAGATAAAAGATTTTAGATGATGGCGCTAGGCCTCATCAAGCAGTTAAATAAAATGCTGGTTGTAAATCGTTTCAAGATAAAAAATATTTAAATTACTATAAACGGTTAAAAAACTTGTTACTATCTTTATATCCAAGCCTTCTTACACAATTAGAGGCATTAGTATAAAATTTATAACTGAATTTAATTCGATTGTATACTAATTTCTACTATGTCTGTTGATATCTTTTTCTTAACATAAATGTATATTTTTTTTATTTAATTAAGTATCCTCGAGTTAATACGGGATTTCAGTGCTGATAGCATCCGAAAAAAAACAAAAATATCTGAAAAGAAAAACTAGTGGAGGGTAAAATTTTCAGTACTAAAATCTCTATAAAAATTTACCCCCATATTTCTGAGAAGGTATGGGGATTTATAGAGATTAAAATGTCGATGCTCAAATATAAACAAAATTTCACCGCCATATTTCCCTAAAGCGATGACAGTATAATTCCATTACAATTAAAGATTGCAGTTGAAATTCACTATACAGCTATTAATTCAACTGACCTAGTCAGCCGTCAACTTTTCAACTACTCAATTAATCACATTCTACAATATTCGACCGTTCAACTGATCAGTTCCTGGCAATCCAATACATACATTTACCATAGCATTTTGCAAAAACACTACACAGACCGTGCCTATGATCCTTTTTAGAAGCGTCATGCAGGGTCCCTTCGCCCTTGTGACACGCTCATAGAAGGCCGTACCGATCCGCCTTCGTGGCACCCTCATGCAGGCCCGTGCCCCTCCATCTTCGTAGCTCCCTCATGCTGGCCCGTGCCCCTTCATCTTCGTGGCACCCTCATGCAGGCCCGTGCCCCTCCATCTTCGTAGCTCCCTCATGCTGGCCCGTGCCCCTTCATCTTCGTGGCACCCTCATGCTGGCCCGTGCCAGCAGCTGTTCGTGGTACGCTCACCCATTTGAAGTTTCTCTTGATACCGCATTTTTCAGTTATATTCGAATTTCATTAAGACAATTGCTGAGCAACTCTAGAGCTGAAATATTTATTCCCATTACCCGTATAGTCCCCCAAAAATATGGAAGTAAAATTTAATATGTATTATAGTATTGGAAGTTTCACCCCCATATCTTCTTAGAAATATGGGGGTAAAATTTTATATGAATTTTAGCATTGAAATTTTACCCCGATTACTTTTTTTGGTGTTTAGATTTTTGTTTTTTTTGGATGATATTAGCAGTGGATTCTTTCATTTACTGCCTAATTCTCATTCGACTAATTGTCGTTCGATCAATTGTCGCTCTCCCCTATTTATCATTAGTTACTTTGTATTATTTCTAATTTATGTTCTTTATACATTCACCACGTTTCACGATTCGTTGACTTTACATTTTGTATATTTCTTTCTTCTTCGGAGATACAAAAACACATGTCGAGAGTCTCCACGTTTTTTTTTCTCATCCTTCATATAATATCATTAATATTTATGGCCTTGTCGTGTTTTTCTCTTCTTCTTTCTCTTTTTGTTTACTAAAAGGCTTTGACTCCAAAAAAAAGTTCTGGCGATTAATACTACCTTCGAATGAAACAGCGGTGAAATTAACGAGAATGTATTTTACTAATACTCTTTTGGTTTTTTTCGTTCTGTTTCATTTTACAATAGTGAATAGGTGAGGTGATAGAGCATCATCTACTAATACTAACGAAGGGTTTAATACGTAGGCTTTCTATTATATACTTTATGTGCAATCGTCTGTTAACTTTACATTATACAGAGAGAAATGAGATGATCAATATCACTGGTTGTTTGCCGCTCACGCATTCATGGTTTGTTGCATTCTATTTTTCTTGTTCTGTACGTTAATCATCTATGTAATGTAAAGACGCTGCATTATACAAGGAAGAGTGTTTCATTAAACTAAGATATCAGGTAATGTGATGTTGTAAGTCAAAAAAAATAATCCAACGCATATATGTTAATAGGCATTTTACTTATCATCATAGTTATAGTGCGAAATGGAACTAGGACAAAAGTATTAGCATTTATACTGTTGATACTTTTTCAAGTAAAAGTATTATACTTGTATTTATACTTTAAAAAAGATACTTGGTACTTATACTTATATCTTGAGATAAATACTAGTATACTTGTATTTAAGTGCAAAAATACGATACTTTGCACTTTTATTTAAGTCATATAGAAAATAAATTGTTGAAGTAAAGATGAGAAACACTAATGTGTTTCGAAGATCACTGGAAGATGATTTTGTTACAAAGTAAGTGAATAATCGAATATTTCAATGATAATATTCATTTCGAAATATTAATAAGATCACCACAGACTAATTGTAATTTCAGCTATTTTCATTATCCAAATTGCTTTGACATTGCATTGGATTATGACTAAGAGGGAAACAGTAGATTTTGGATTTTTCTTTTGCTTTTCGGATTTTCAAAATTCAAAAAACCAACAGCAATACTCTCTTACAAATGCATGATTTCTGAAGCTGAAATTTTTCTTATATGTAGGCCTGGTGAATCATAGAATATTCTAAAAGTTTCAGCGCGAACAGATGTGTTCTTCTGAAGATAATACGATTACAAGAAACACCCATATTTTATAGCACGGCCAGATAATCCAATTTTCTTGAAAACGGATTATCATAAGAGGGAAACATTCGTTTGCACTGCAACTTGTAGAATCTTTTAAAGACGACGAAGCTTGCATATGATAAAAATTTCAGCTAGAAAATACTTCATTTACAAGAAAACATTCCCAGTGGTTTTTGGGACTTTATTCGGATTTCTTAAACCTCCTGGGATCTATCTTAGAGTGCTATTCGTCACCTCGTGGGGACTACTTCAAAGTACCATTAATATCCTTTTGAAGCCTATGTCAGCAAGGAGAAATAGCGGTTCCTGGATCCTTGAATTATATGATTTCCACTGGTTTCTTATAGTTTCTTGTGGATCCTTGAATTATATGATTTCTACTGGTTTCTTATAGTTTCTTGTGGATCCTTATTCTCTTGACTGTAGTTATGGTGTGAATCCCGAAACTGACTGTATGTTTGTATGTTTGTTCGTATGATAGTAGTCTGAATATATGTCACAGCATAAAGAACTCTTTGGGCTATCCTTAGAGTACTATATCCTGCAGGTGCCCTTAGAATTCCAAGTCCCATATTCTAGGGTACCCTAAGTTCTCAAGTTCTATAATGTGAGGATAGTGTTAAGTTCTCACGTCGTATATTGTCAGGGCCCTTTAGATTCTCAATTTTTACATCTTCAGGGTATTCTTAGGCTCTCACATTTTATAATCTGGAGGCACCCTTATATATTCAAGTCCTGTATTCTGAGAATATCCTTAGATCTTCAAGCGATATTCTAAGAGTATTCATAGGTCCTCAAGTCCTACGTTTTAGAAGTATCATTTTTTCCTGAAAGCTTTCGTATTCTTTTGACAACAATCAGAGTTTTCAAACCGAAGATAATAGTATGCTTGTATGTTTGTCCGCGGGGTTGTATTTTGAACTTACATGAAAGCAAAAGGTAGAATTCTTTTGGTTTTACTCGTCTGTTTAATCCAGGAAGACATCTCAACTGAGGGTGAGCGTGAGAGAAGGCATATAAATAGTGCAAGACTTCGTATAATTAAGAGACCCAGTAGATCGTTTCAATCCGCGCTACTTGTCACTTATCATGTGTACCATAAGCGTTTTACAACGTTCAACTCCGCAGGAACTCCTAGCAGGCTACAAGTGATTGTCCTATAGTTGGTTGCTTTAGAGTTGAATAACTTATTTGACGTAGTTTGTTTCCTACATGTTGAAAAGTAAAAAGTAGCATGGATGAAGGCAATCCACTGGATCCCTTGGCTGCAAAAAGTCTTCTACCATTTAAGTGTCTGCTCTCAACCACAACTCAGCTAAAGTTTTCTGTTGCGTTATATAGACGTGCAAAGACAAAAAAAATCTTTCTTTCGCTCTTACATAGGTTCAAACCGCTACCCTGCGGATAAACACACAAGCGGACAGTTTCTTTCAGGATGAAGACCCCAATTGCAGTCAAAAGACGTGGGTAGCTTTGAGAAAGAAACGGGTACCTTCAAAATACTGGCATGTCTACTTGAAATAACACCTTACGAGGTGATATTTTTGTGTAATACAACGGAAAAATATACAGACGCAAACAAAATTGTGTAACAGCGTTATATACATTTGTATTTCGCAGATTTCTTCGCCGATAATAGTAATTTTCATAAATTTTTTACTCTTCGATAGGAAAGTCAATTTCTTATGACTTTTGCTTTTGATACTGTAGTTTTAGTCACCGACATTCGTGACAAATTAGATTTTACTAAGTCAAACTACAAAAACGGGTCTTTTTATGTAACGAAATTACGCACCATTAAAATGTTTTCAGAAACTTGGTTTTCAACGTGAAAGCTTATTTGTTCATAATAAATAAGTAATCTGAACCGCATCGAACGGCATTTGAACTAACTCTTTAACTAGTTTGATTATTGAGAAAATCGAAAAATAATATGTCAGAAACATCAGTGTTATGTTTCGATAAGCCAGTATCGAGGATCTAGGGGTACCTCTTGAATATAGGGCCTGCGCTCCCTTGGGTACCTCCAAAATATAGGACTTGAGCGCCTAAAGATCCTCTATACTATAAAGCTTGAGTACCCACGAGCACTTCCAAAATAAAGAACTTCAGGACCTCGGGACATAATCAGAATATAGAACATAAGGGCTAAAGAATACTCTAAGAATGTATAGATAATATTAGGTCTCACTGGATCGTGTTGGATCCTTGTGGATTCCGCGGTTCCTGTTGGATCCTCATGAGTCCTAGAATCCACTAGGCATCACTTTTTCCTTCTTGAGTAAAAGCTGGTTGATACATTTTGTCTATATGAAGTGTTGAGAACATAGTTCATATTGATAAGTAATAGTAGGTCCGTATAGATTCTAGCTATGCACGTTAACTCTGACAGATCCAAGTAGATCTTGTTGCATCTTACGGATCCTGGAGATGTTTGATAAGTTTTAGAATCCATAAGGAACTGCTTTTGCTTCTTTAAGGTCGATTCGATCAACAGCGGATATGTACTGAAAATAGTGGAGAAAATATCTGCTGGAATTTGACTGGTTTAGGCGAAAGAGCTTCTAAACGATCAGATTTTAGTTAGCATTGTTTCTACTACTTTTACGGCGAAACAAGATATTGATCAGGTGAACTTAGCGTTTTCAAAGATGCCCGTGCACATGGTCCGAACAGCATAGTATTTTGTCGTCTCAATAGTAGAGAGAAGCCTTCTTGAGAACAATAGCCATCTCTAAATGAGATTCTCAAGTGTGTACGATTCAAGAAACCATCTTGCAAATTGAATTTCTGAATCCCGAAAGTCTTTGATCAAACATTATAAGATACTGTTATTTTCTAGAGATAGTCTGTTCCTAATAAAATTCTGAAGTCATTAAGGTTAACGTAGAAATCATGAATAACTAGCATGGATATCATGAGTATAACTAATTTAACTTTAACGTGGGTCCCGATGGATTCTAGTGGATCCTAGGATCCACCAGAATCCATCAGGACCCACTTGGGCTATATATAGGATAACAGATTCCAGGACTTTCGGAAATGTCCATCCAATGATGAAAAAAATCCCATTATACATAATACATATGTCGAGATGATACATAGAGAGAAAAAGAACTTGTCAAGCAAAATGACATATATATGTTTTGTGCAGAAAAGGGAAAATCCAACCATATGTGATGTATAGAAAAGGAGAATTCAAACATATGTGATATATAGAACGAAAGAAAAATGCCAACGAAGAGAAAATGATAAGAATCTATATGAAGATACACATATAAACTACTACCTAATAATATATTAGACATTATATATATCATTAAGTAATTTCAAATAACTTAAGCGCGGTTACACTTGAGAATTAGTTAACTGAGGTGTTTTCAACCCATTTACTTATTTCTTGTGTTTCAAATATTAATAATTGATATTCTTTCGAATGTAACAGACGTTTCGATATATGTAATAGTTTTGCTAAACGAACTAATAGCATTAATTTTATATTTAGTTTGAAAAGCACGCTTTATTACACTTTCTTCATAAATATGATTCTACAAATACAATTATTAGTATTGAGCCCTTTAATATACAATATAAGAGAATTTTTGTCCGATCTTTACGTATGAAACAATAAACTTTAAAATATGTCTCATATATAGTTTTCGGTCATATATGTAATTTCATCATAAACCTATCATAGAATTACGAAAAGTTTCTACAGTGCCATAATTGATTATTCTACAGGTTTTTATTTTATAGTTCGTTATGAGACTTCTAGTGCATTGAATATAATCGAGAATCAATATCTATTTGAAAATTAGCTTCAGAAAAATTCGACATCATGGCATGTTCACAGCAGTGTTTTTGCTCGGACAAATTTAAAAGTTCTAGATAAATCTGTTTATTATTCTACTTATATTTTTTTATAGATGAGTAGTAAAAATAATGTTTCATGGTATGAACGATGGCGTAAATCACGTATAATAGTCGTGATTATTGTATTTATTGCAGCATTTCTAGATGGTATTCTAGTTACAGTAGTCAGTATGTAAAACATGATGGTTTTGATCGCACATAAAACTAAGACTTCATATTTTGCTTTCTTGTCATTAAATGTAGTTCCAATTCTTCCTGATTATCTATATAAAATTAAACAATGCTCAAACAACAGAGAAGGGATTAGCATTGAATTATGTTTTAAAAATTTATCCACAGGTAATGCGACAATACAAAATAACAATTTACTGAAGGTAAGTACCATCTATAGATGGAAGAATGTAAATCTTTTTGAAATAATATAAATGTTCTTAAATGTCTAATCGAAAAAATCTTCTATTCTATTATGAATAGTATTATCTTATAGGAAATGCACGTCTTATAGCAATTTTGTTTTGAATTCATATCTATTTTCGAATAAAAATAGCAAGTACAAGTGTTCAGTTGAAGTTTAAGAAAAATGGTTACGGGTGTCTTTCTCCGTAGTTCTTTAGTAACTAGAAGACGTTGAACGATGTTGCCAACAGAACTTACACTGTTCTGGAATTTTGTGCAACCTACTCTAATATTTAAAACTAGCGGTAGTACTCGGCGTTGCTCGGGAAATCTCCATGCTGAAAACTTAGCATGTCCGAAAACGGCAGAAGACATATAGAGGGCTTGCTTGTAATCTTTTCATTTATTATTACTGCATGTCCCGTCGTGCATACACTCACGATCATTCTTAAATCGGATAATTCAGCAAATAGTGCGAGGTGTAAGTGTCTTTCACTTAATTCATGCCTATTGCAAAACTTTATACCAACATTCAATGCACAAAAAAGTGACAGTAAGAGGTGGATATTCTAACAATGGCAGTAGATACTCTGAAGTTTCTGAAAGATACGTAAAAATTGGAACGCATCATAATCTGTGTGAAATTTCACCCTATCCCTCCTGCCGGCTATCCTTACCCGCTCTCGATCCTCCTCGGAACCTAAGAGTATGTTATGGAAAGCTTGGCACCGCTACCTCGTGCGGTATCCAAATGTATAAAAAACAGAAAAAAGGCATAATTCCTTCTTTTTATATATGAATTATGAGTTATGAGAAATGGAATTTTATCTCACTTGTTGCCTTCTTCATTCGATAGATATTTTCATTCATATAATTGTTCTTCATTTTACACATTCTGTCAGTCTTTTTCGAGTATCCTAAAATATCCTGTGTGCAATGGCAAAATGCGTAGATTTTTATATATTTTTGTTCTTGGATTATTGAGGAGTCAATCATATGCACAAAATCCCCTGGAAAAGACATTTACTGTAGTAAATCTAACAATAGAAGGGGGCAAACATCTTCTCAGGTGAAAATTTTGGGTCGAAAACTACCCTCAAAACGTTCCTTTGGTTGAAAGAGGTATTTTATGCAAAATTTCTTTGCATTTACCCTTACTTTGTCCAAATGAATAGGGAACAGACAAACAGATAAATAGATAGACATTCTTCTTTATAGATGTATAGATTATAAACCTTCGCTTTTCACATTTAGACCAGAGAATTATCAACAAAAACTGGTTAATCTTAGAATCATAACAAATTCGCACAATTTCTCGAAAATTCATGCAAATGTCATTGCGATATGACTTGCATGAATTTTCACCCAGACATCCCCTCTCTACTCCCGTTAATGGTGACAGTACTTTCCAAAACTACCTCTTGACTTAGGAAATCATCGTAGAAAGTTTGGTAACGTTGGCTATTGCAGCACATCTGGGTGAGATTTCACCCACATCTCTCATCCACCTCCACACCCAGATGACTATGCCAACCCCCCGGTCGACGTTTCTTAGGATCTAGAGAAGCATTGCGGAAAATTTGGTGACGCTAGCTTTTACCAGGATTAAGTTATAAGCGAACAGGCAGACAGAGAAACATTCTTCTTTATATATGTAGATGTAGAAGTATATTTCTGAACGTTTAAAAGGTGCAGTTTCTAAATTTTGCATATAAAAAATATTGTATGATAGATATCGAGGATGGCATGTGCTAATAAACTGAATATTCCCATTCATCATATGATATCTATAAAGTATGAATTACTCAATTTCTGACTGGCGAAATAATTAATATCAGTGTTTCTTAGTTTATCAAGATATATGATCATACGTTGACACCTGTTGTAAAATTGGATGGACGTATACAATACCCTTACTACACAGTTGAACTACTGATTGCAAAAGAAAAGTAGTAATAAATTAAAAAGAATCGCATAAAAAAAAA